>OVBW01003023.1:0-10836 GCA_900406355.1 Erysimum pusillum
AATTTTACCAATGGAAATGGTTGTTTCTGATTCAAAAACGTTTTCATTTTTTGTTTTTTGGGTATCTATAGAAAAAAAGTGAATCAATCAAATAACTTGTAAGCTAGTATCTTGCTAGCTGGTTTTATTTTTCAGATTATTTTTGTTTCTTTAGCAACAAAGAGAAACATCTTCTATGCTAAATGGATTAATGTTAACGGATCAAATCTTTATTAATGTTATCAGATTCAACTACTTCAATGATAGATTATACTAAATGTCTAAGTCAATTATAAAAACACATGATGTATATGAACAAATAAAGGCATACACTACGATCATTAATACACACAAGTATCAGAACAGAGGTGGCATACAATTTGCTCGTAAAATTGCAACATTCTCACGTTTGGCAAACAAAGGAGCAAACACAATAGCTAGTCGGTAATATTTTCTTCACTTAGTTTTCAAATTTTGGTAGCTAATCAATTTGAAATCCACCCGAAAGCACCACCTAGTTTCGACCGTTACTAAACGATAATGCGGAATATATAATCCACCCCTTAGAGTTCTTGTAAAATCTAATTATCTAACCTTAAATAAGGAAAAGAATAATGAATAATGAATTTATACAAATCTCATTGTATTTCATACCTTTTTAGTATCTAAAGCTTTTATTTTAGAATGTACTCGAAATAATATACACACACGTATCCCTATACTATTAAAATAGAAGCACAAATTTTGCATCACCATATGATTTAACTATATTGCCCCTAACGTTAGCATAAGTAATGAAGCATCATTAAGGGTATTATAGGGAGTTTATGACATTAAGCCAAAACGGGTCGGTGCAAAATTAAAATTGACCCGAAATTACATATAATGGATACTGATCCATTGGGTTTATCCATTTACATCGGGTCAAAGGAAAAAAAACTTACATATCGATTTTCAGTTTCACTAATTAATCCGAATGCTACAATTAAGGTAAATTTAAATCCTAAACAAATATTCATATCTAAACTAAATATTCTTAATGCACTCAATCTCCTTAATCTTAGTCAATCTTAACTAATCAATCAAACAAAATTATACGTTACTTGATACTAAACTTATTTTCTTACCATTTCATTGGTCCCCATTCATCATAATCATAACTACTCAATCGTTTTCAATTTAGAATATTCCAAAATCCCAAATTCGTAGACTATTCTCGCAGATTTAACCTAACAACTTACACACACATCAACCCCTATAAATATCTACACTAGCATTCGTTAGTAATAGTAACAAGAAAGAACAATTACCTTCAATATTCTCCTCTCAAAATGGCCTTATTTCGAGAACCTTTGACATTAAGGGCTTCAAAAATACCTGGAGAATACAGGTGAAGATAATTCATTTTCATTCTACGAATCTCTATACTTCCTATTACTTCCAAATTCGCAAATCAAGGCATATTTATTTGCGAATATGTCAAAAGAATATCCCATGTCAATCCAGTAGAAATATGAGCAAAGTCATTGTATATTACCTCATCACTCACACATCATACCTAAAAGGCATGAAGAAAGTTTTCAAACTCCTCCAACGAAGAAGATATCATCAGCTGCAAGTTTTGTAAAACAGCAAACAGGTCAGAACCATCCTTATAAGTTGTATGAATTATAATATATTCGATGTTGCTAATTAATCTACTGAATTTACAGTGGACTTTAACCCATTAAGTCAATCAAACCAGCTTACCGGTATAACACAAGTACAAAATCAGGGATTCTGCGTTTTTCAGGTAGCAGAGAGAGGACGAAAGAGATGACTAAAAACCGGAATGCCAACTTGGAAAAGTCATCTGCGAGAACAAAAGATAAATGTCAATCCTACCAATTTAATATTTTAATTTCACTAATACTTACACGAGTTTGTAAATTTTACTCAGTTATGTTTTACAAATCCTTATCTAAACCTATCACAATATTCTTATTTCAGCTGTTGGTTCTCGACAGTTTCCAACTGAAACCCAGTCAAATTCTGACCAAGTTTTAGTTGCCAGAGACATTACCACCATTACTAAAAGGAAGCAAGACAGTATGCAAACTCATCCAACAACAAAGAGGTTCTCATTTTCAAATGTTAGTAAACCTGTAACAGGTGAGTTTAATTTTGTTAAAAAGATATATACCAGATACCAATCAATCTTTAACATATCAAGTCTATCAAACCAGCTTACTAATCTTTATCTAAACATATCATAATCTTCTTATTTCAGTTGGAGGGTGTCTACGAAAAAAAGCAGGAAATCAGTAAAAAAATCTGCCCAAGCTCGAGTTTTGAGAGACATTACCAACATCTCAATAAAGGCTGCAAGACTGTTCGTAAACTACTCCAACAACAAGTATATTCTCCTCTGCAAATAGGAATAAACCTGAAACAGGTTAGTTTAATATTGTTAAAAGAGTATATACTATAGAACAATCAACCTTGATCTTTTTCTATATTCATATCAAATATATATAAAATACTATTGTTTTTTACCTTATACAGTGATCACTTATGGATCAGAAAACATTGACCCATTAAGTCCATCAAATCAGCTATCCGGCATAACAGAAGTACAAAACAGTTCATTCTGCGTGTTTGAGAAGAGCAGAAAGACTCCAAGCAGAGGAATTCCATAGTAGAGAATTCATCTGTAATAGAAACAAACACGTTTAAGTCCATTCAGTGGCAATCTTCTCATTGCACAGTTCATCAATCGACTTTTTCACTCTATTATGTTTTCCTGATTGAAATATTTAGCTCAACAACTCATAATGTATTTATTCCAGGTGAATATAGTCGGTGTGGAACATGCAGAGAAAATACTTCAAGAGTACAACCAAGGTTTATAGATGCATTTTATTTTAACATAATACACTTATGTATACAAGGTTAAGAACTAAAGTAATTCTTTTTTTTATCTCATTAGGTACAAGCTGATCCTTTGTGTGGTTTACCCAACATACAGAGAAGTATGTTTGGCTCGTGGGCTTTAGCTGAATAATTTAGAGGTTTCTATTTTTTTCCTTCTAATGTCTTTTGCTGTTTTCATTTATTTTCAGTACCAAGTGTTTACTTTTCAATTATTCAATATATGGTTTCTTAATAAAGTCTTTGATTGTAAAATTACAAGTTATATAAAGTCTTTGTTTAAGTTATATAACTATATTTCATCAATATGAGTTCAATCAAGAAAGAAACTAACCTTTTATATGGGAGGAACCACAAGTCTGAAATTATCCACAATTCAATTTCTTTCTGCAGTCATTGGTAGTCTACCATTTTGAAGACAATCAACAACCCTGTATGATATAAACCATAGTATAGATTTAAAAAATAACAGTACTAATCAATATCATAACCCTCGATGAATAACAATAACCAGTAATTGATTTATATTTTAAACTAAATTTTAAATATATACTTATCTTTACTTATTCATCGTATTTGTAGAATACTTGGGTCTTCCTATTCATTTCCTGTAAATGTAAAAAAAATAGTATAAAGTCAGACATTTATATATTTTTAAAGTCTTAAACTACAGATAGAAGTTGAAAAGTAATTAAATAAAGTAAAAAGAAGTATGGGAATTTCATACGAACCTTTTAAATGGCATGAACTAAAAGTTCAGAATTGCTCCACAATAGAATTTCGTACTACAACCTTCCTTTTTTCCTTTCCTGTGAAACTTAAAAGATAATTTAAGATTATTGAATGGAATTTAATCAAAGGTTCATTATTTTGCAGACATTACAGTCAAAAGCATCGAACTGAAAAGCATCGAACTGAAAAATTTTGGGGAAAATTTCATAGTTTCATTACACAAGACTTAAGAACTAAATCCCATAGTTTTAAAACACCCAAATACTTTGCAACGCAGCTCAAGATAGAAATCGTTTTTAAGAAAGTTGTAGATTACCTTTAGTTTGAATTCGGGATCAAGCAATGAAGCTATGATGAATCGACCCAGATTCTGATTAATCTCGGACAATTCCCATCTCGGAAACCACTAAATTCTTCTTCTTCGATCTGTTAATTCTTAATTGGATTTCGTTTGTGTCGGTTCTTTACTCATCAAACCTTTTTTTTTTTAAAAAACATTAATCTTCACTCAGTAAAAGGATATTGCACACAAAGAAAATAAATTGGACGTCCTTATTACTCCAGACCCAAATTACAGCCCATCATTTCAAAAATTCAAGTAGCCCAAATTTTGATGCTTTACATTTAAATATGAAAAAATAGAAATAACATTTATGCAAAAGAATAAAATTACATAAATGAAATTTCTTATCAAAACAAAATTATCAAATTCAGAAATTAAATATAAATTAATATGACATTACTTAGGAAGTATTTACAGATAAATTTAATACTTCTAATATATAGTACATGGATTAATTATCTTAAATACTTTACTATATTTATCTTATTACATATTTAGGTTCCATTATAATACTCACATCTTTTGTCTAATACATAAAATTTAGTATGGATTAATGCCTAAAATACTATACTCCATTAACCTTACTTCATATTAATGTTGCATTCTAATACACACCAAAAAAAAAAAAAAGAAAAAATTTCAAAATTTTGTTTAATCACATACGTTGATAAATCATCAAACACACAATTTTCGACTATATTACACAAATCCTAAACCCAAAAAATCAACGCCTCCGACTCATCCTGTCCGTTTAATATTAACCACCATTCTAATTTCCATTTGTAAACATATAAACCAATGAAAAAAAATTCCAAAAAACAACAAAATATAATATCGGCCCGCGGCGGCCGCGGGTTAGATCCTAGTGAACTCTATAAGACAACCATAATAATGAACTTTTGAGTGGCATTGAACTCCTTAATAAAAAGGTCCCATAACATTTACACAAGAAAATAATTGAAATAAAAAGAAAAAAAATCATTGCATTACCAAACTAAGATTTTCGTAACTTAAACAAATCTTGGAATTTGATTATATATCTCCATAAAACTAAAAAAAAAAGAGTACTAACTACAAATTGCTGTTACAAAAATAAAAAATATATAAATGACCAATTTACAAGTCGATCTCATAATAATACCACATCACACTCAAGCATGTATATAAAACAGAGATATTAGAAAAGTAGACATTTTTCTATGGATCGAAGATATTGGCCATACAATATATCCAACTAATCACTTGCATTATAATATTAGTGCAGTCTATATCATTTTTTCAAGAGGAAAAGATCGTTTCATACTTGCATGAACACTAAAAAATTCAGAAATGCCTATTTCGATCATCACAATACATAACATATCTTTTTGTCCTTTTTGGCATCAATTGAGTCGAGAAACTCCAACTCATATCCAGATATCCTAATACTAATTACACAGCTAACAAAACTTACTAGAAATGCATTTAATTTATTAACAAATAAATGGATGTAGCTGTTTTGTGGAGATAGACAAATGAAATTAAATGCACATTCAAACCAACAGATCGAAGGCTCATCACTTCCTAGTCAATGAGACAAAGTAATTAACGGTTGGTTTGTGGCGCAAAGTATCGTAACGTTGGCCTGCATGGTATGTATACTTGTCAAACAGCCGATCGATAATGGCGTCTCCAAAATGAGCAACAAGCATCGGTTCAATGATGGATCTTGTCATGTTAGCCCTCTTTTTAATGATTTCAAATCGACGTGATTGGTCCACATCATCATCTTTCACTTCACTATGACCAGTTTTGTATGAGAAGAGAAGCCCAAATCTTGTCTCAAAATTGTTTATCTTGAATGAGCCCTCATTTTGGATAACTTCCTTCACCTCATTTTCATCAGGATTGTAGTATGGCAAGTTGAAAGATTCCACATCTGATTCCTTCACAACTCCCTGTATCAAAACGTTCCTCCAAAATCTTATTATAACTACGATCAGGGATTTAATTTTATATCATGAAGCACCCAAAATATTTGATTCAACAAAAATAAAATAAAATTATAAGCTAACTTTGAATTATATGTATATTGTGTCCATAATATTCTTAAAACAATTAAATCTAGTTTTGACTAAAAATTTATACATAATTAACTTGCATTTTCTATCAACATAATTAGATCTAGTTTTGATTTAAAAAAAATACATAATTATCTTGCAAATAGTTCTGATTACAAGAAAAACAAATAGTAATAAAGAGTTATTATTATATTATACCTAGAAGGCGATTGATTAACTTATTCGGATCTAGAAGAAAATATGGATTAACTTTGTATAGTTACCAAAAAAAGAAAAAAAAAAAGTGTGATTATAGTGAGTACCTCAGAGACCATATCGTGGAGGGAATCAGATATCAACGACCAATCGTGGAAACAATCTTTGGATAAAGGGTCCAAAGCTTTTCTACCAACTAAAGTGAGAGCCATACGTCCATTAGGCATTGTCTCCTCCGCACGCATTATTAGAAACATTGAGAAATCATTCTTAAACTGTTTCAAATAACTCTCGTACAAATTTGGAGGGCATGGACTTCTAAGATACACGTTCTTCTTATTTTCCTCAAGTCCCTCAGGAACTTTAGATAGCCAATGAAGACAAAAAGATGAATGGACAAAATGAAGAGACTTGCTTGGGAAAAGTCTTGTGTAGAATGAGCCTGGGACTCCTGAAACGAAACATTTTTCTTTAACATTCATCTTCAGCTTCTCGTGGAAGGAAGGGATCAATTTGAAAGTAGTGTTGAAATCGTTGTCCGGAAGATCGTTCAGACAACAATCGATCTCTGGTGAGTTTTGATATTTTTGTTGGTATGTTTCTATGATTGTGTTGATGATTTCAGACATAACCAAGAACGTGTTTTTTCCGGAAGAACATCCTAAGTCGGCCACTTTGATGCACGTAGGAAAATCCATTTTTGCTATCATTTCTTTTACGTTTTCCACCACCACCGGTTTTGCATCAGAAGTAATACTTTCCTAAAACGTTGAAAAGTGAAATTTAAAAATATTATATGAAAAAGCTTGAATCAACCATAGAAAGAAACCAAAGAAGGAGAACAAACGATGTCAGAAAAAAGAGAGACATGCATCATTGCAAATATATATGCCAAATCATCTAATAGTATATTGAGTTAATATGCAATATATATATTTTCCAAAACGTAATTATGGTTCATATATTATATGAAAAAGCTTGAATCAACAATAGAAAGAAACTAAAGAAAAAAAATACACTAATTAATGTCAGAAAAAAGAGAGACAGAATTGGCAAATATATATAAATATATATATATATATATATATTTTCCAAAGTTGTAATGCAAAAGATCTAATAGAATATTGAATTACTGATATGCAATATATATTTGCCAAAGCATAGTTATGGTTCATATGTTATAGAGAAGTACTTACCTGCGCCTCAGAATTATTTGCATAACTGTGTTCTCCATCTCCACCCTTCATACTAAGAATACCCATGAGAGAGTCCCTAATATATATATAACACAATTAGATTTTATTAGATTTCAGCCCAAAAAAAAAAAAAGATTTTATTAGATAAAATTATGAAAATCAACAATGGGATACAAATATATAAACACAAACGTGGTGCAAAATAAGACCTTAAGAAGACGTGAATTATTAGATGTCAAAAAAAGAAAAGAAAAGAGACATGAATTATTGAAATCTGTGAAATCTTTTTTTATTAAAGAAGAAAGATTCGAATTTTAAGGGTCGAGAAAAAAAGTAAAAGGCTGCTAAAAAAAAAAAATTTGTGTGGTTTGGAGATTGGTGTGTACGACGTGATGTGATACTCTATCTAACCTTTAGTATAATTTTGCTGGGTCGGAAGAGCGTGTTTCACTTTGTCGACGTACGTGCACGTGCTTTTTTTTTGTTTGCTATGAAAACATTTAATGCTTTGGTCCATTATTAAACCAAACGCAACAGTCTACCCTATCGGTTGCAAGACGTATTAAAAAAATAGAAATACACACTCTCTCTTCCTTTTACTCAACTTTATACCTTTTCTTTCATCCTTTTACTCAACTTTTATTAATTTTATATTTAAACACACCCACTATCTTCTAAAAACTCTCTCCAAAAACTTCCCAAATAAAAACCCCTCTCTCCAATCATAACAACAATCTCCTATTTTTACTCAAACTTTATTAATTTTATATTCAAAAACACTCATATTTTTACTCAAAAAACACTCTCTTTCCTCATATTCCTCAAGTTTTTTACACTATTCCATTACTTTTTAATTTTTTATTAGTCACAACCTCTCTTAAATTTTACCACTGCTTATGCTCTTAAGTGATCATTGCCGAACACATTACGAATAGTAAGCTATATATGTATATAGCACAAAATAGAAAAATGCTCAAAGTTGCATCAAAAAGAAAAGTAGACTTAACTCAGAAAAACAACAACCATAATTACTGGTAATATATAAGTTCATACATTATTACTTGCATCATAAACGAAACCTTTTATTTTTTAGTCAACGACACGACAAAGTTGACGGTCGTTTTGTTGCAGCTTCTTGAAACAATGTAGTATTGGGCGGCATTGTGTGCGTACTTCTTAAACAAGCGGTCGATAATTGCATCTCCAAAATGAGCAACCAACATCGGTTCAGTAATGGATCTTTTCCTGTTTGCCATCATTTCCCCAAATTTTATTCGACATATATATTTCATCGTCATCTTCTTGACTATCTTTGTATGGTACTAGATGTTCATGCGTCTCGATTTTGTTAATCTCGAAAGATCCTTCGTTTTCGACAACTTCCCTCACCTCATCTTCACCCGCATCATAGAATGGCAAGTTAAATGAATCCACCTCTGACTCTTTTATAACCCCCTACAATAACAACATGTGACATTTAATTTAGAATATAAGTATTCTCTACCTAACAATAACGAACTTATATAAATTTTGTCTTTTTTTTAAAGCTAATTGTAATATTTTTTTTTTTTCTTTGCTTAAAAATAAAAATGGTTTTAAGTTTATAATCTTTCGATTAGTTCTAATGATTATTGAATTACCTCGGAGACTAAGTCGAGGAGGGAATCAGTTAACAACGACCAATAGTGACAACTCTCTCTATCAAGAGGATTAGAAGCATTTCTTCCTTTGAACGTGAGAACCATGCGTCCATTAGGCATCACTTCTTCAGAACGCATTTTCAAGAATAACGTAAAGTCTTTTTGAAACTGATCCAAGTAACTCTTGGACACATTTAACGGGCAAGGACTTCTAATATACACGTTCTTCTTGTTATCCTCAATCCCTTCAGGGACTTTAGAGAGCCAATGGATACTACAGGCTGAATGAACAAAATGAAGAGATTTGTTCGGGAAGAGCCTCGAGTAAAAAGAACCAGGGACTCCTGAGATGAAGCACCTTCCCTTAGAATCCATCTTCAGCTTCTCTTGGAAAGAAGAGGCCCACTTGAAGGTCATATTGAAATCATTCATCGGAAGATCATTAAGACAACAATCGATTTCTGGTGGGCTTCGATCTTTTCCTTGGTATGAAGCTATGATCGTGTTGACGATTTCGGACATGGCCAAGAAAGTGTTTTGTCCGGAAGAACAGCCCAACTCGGCCACTTTGATGCATTAAGGAAAGTCCAAATTTACTAACATTTCTCTCATATTCTCTACCACCATCGTTTTTGCTTTAGAGAAAACCGTTTTCTGCAAATCCAAATATACCAAAAACACAAATAATATTATCTTGTAGGTATGTAGAATTCTAGATTCGGTTATATTCTAATTTATTATAGCTAGGTGATTCGGTACAAACCTGATGACCGGAATTAGTAGCATAGCTATGTTCTCCATTTCCTCCATTCATACTAACAACATTCATCAAAGCGTTCCTATCCCTATTATATTAAAATCGAAGTACATTTCGCAAATAGAAAGAATTTTTCAACTGGGTCGGGTCAATTTTAAAAATTGATTCGAAATTCAACAACTTGGATACGGGTCAGACGGATAATCCAATTCTATCGGATTTTAAGAAGGGAAAATTTTGATTACTAAGTGAATTAACGTCCTTTCCAAAATTGTCTTTACCGTATATTCCTTAAATATCCAATATTAATTTTCGAAAATATTAAACTTTCCTATTATGTCGAAAATTTATTGAAAAATAATTAATGCAATTCTCGATTTTAGAATTTAAAAATATTAAAAAACAATTATTACAAAAATTTATTTATTTTATTATAAAATATATTTTGTAATTATAAATAAAATAAATGAATAATGAAAATAATTTGTCTACACCATCAAAAAAAATATCATTTACTTATATGATCAATTTAATTTTCTAAATCATCACAAATTTTTTTTTTTTTAACGGCAAATTAATAGTAGATGATATCATAACGAGTTTACATAATACATAAACAAATCAAATACAACCGTTGTCGCAAATAAAGGAAATGAAACACAATTTCGATGAAAGAGTGGGAGTGACTCTGCTTTCCAAACGGAAGACTTACGGGCTAACAGATAACATCTGTTAAGTCCCTCTCTCATACACTTGAAAATGATATATGTATTGGTTTTTTCATACACTAGTTGATATACATCTATAAACACTTTTTATTATCAATTTTCACATGATATATGTATTGGTTTTTTCATTGGCTCACATGTTAGCTAGCATTCTTCAACGATAACTTTGTCATAGTTTACTTAAATCATATATTAATTTTATCTATATCTTTTTCATATATATTTTTGGAATTAATTTCATAGCTAAATCTATATAACTAATATTTGACAATACTCGATGCTGACGTGTCGCGACG
>OVBW01003024.1:483-10836 GCA_900406355.1 Erysimum pusillum
GTTAGGATTTGGTTGTTGTTTAAAGTTTTTTCCGAATTTAAGAAAAGGAAAAGCAAAAATAATGAAACGACAAAAAAACAAAACGGAGAGTAAAAAAAAAAAAACCGAATGAAAAGATTTTCAAGAATTAGTATTTTACTCTTGTTGATTTGGTTGTTAATGTTCTCACACAATTCACAGAAACTATTTTTTTTATATGTACTAAAAGTCTTTTTTTTTTTTGATCAAACTCATATACTCCCTCTGTTCTTTTTTATAGGATTTTTGTTGAAAATATCTGGTTTAAAAATGATGAATTTTTTTCACTTTTCTATATAAAATTGTTAATGATAAATTATAGAATTCAAGAAAAATAACTAAATATTATTGGTTTAAAGTTGTTGGAAATTATAAATCGCAAAAAATAATGTATTCTAATAGGTTTGTTTATTATATCTGAAAAACTAGAAAATCCTATAAAAAAAAAACAGAGAGAGTATTAAATAGGAAATCAGTTACTCTCCAACATTAGAGAAATTTGTTACAAGCAATAGTGCAGACTTTGCAAGAGAGTCTGCTTCAACATTGTTTAACCGAGGGACAAAAGAGAAAGAGATAGAGGAGAAAGACTCCTTTAAACAACAAATGTCGTGGAGGATGCCTTTTAACTCCTTTTGGCTACCATTGGTATTGAGTAGCTTGATTAGGACCTGGGAGTCCGACAACATATGTACTAAAAGTCTAAAAACATTGATTACTTCCTAATGTTTTGTCTCGGTGGTTTCTATTTCTCTCACATCTTCCTTGACCTTTCCACCGATTGCTTCCTCTCAATATTTTCCGCGAGCTCCTGAAGCTCAAAGAAATCGTTTTCTTCCTGAAGATTTTTAGGGGTTGTATTGGACTAAATATTTTGTATGATTTAGTGGAATCTAGATTTGGAGGGATTTGAGTAGGATTTAAGATGATTTCTAGGAATTCCATGTGATTTCTAAGATTTTCTATAATTACAAAAACAAAATTCTCTAGTGATTTCATAAGATAATAATAAAGAGCTCTTGTGATTTTGTAGTATTGTGTGACTTCACTTGATTTCTATTTTTCACCCATTCCTCAACTAATGGATTAATCGTTCTAAGAAATCTTCTATTCTTCATAGTCTTGTACAATAGTTTTTCTTCACCATTACCTTTGTGGCTTTGTGCGATAACCAAATATCAACATACTTGGGATTCGGACATCAAACTCAAGATCCGAGCACTCCCACTCATTGTAGAATATCTCCGTTGATGTCATCAAGCTTCAAGAGAGAACCAATCATAGCTCAAAATCCTTCATTGTCCGTCTATTTTGTGTTCTTCTACAAGTTCCATATACGGGAAACATCTTATTTCTCTCCTGCTTCACCATATAGCCTCATGAGTCCCTCATAGGACTTTGGATCCCTCAATTCCTCTGTTCTAAGAAGCATCTCTCTCGCCTTTCCCTTTAAACCATTATTATGCCTTTGCCATGTCAAGTGTTGTGAGCCACTCAAGCGTTGTAATCGCTTTCCAATCTGCTAGAAACTTGTCCATTGTCGCCACATCAGATACAGTAGCGTATACTTGCATAACGTTGTTCACGGTGACACTATCGAGCTCCATGTTGTTCTCCTTCATCTCTTGAAGAATCTCATCGACCTTATCTCGGATTCTGAGAGAGCTGTAGATTCTATCGGCTAAGGGCATCCTTAAAGGGAGACCAGTTAGGGGTGTGCTTAGAGTAAAAAAATTAGTAAATTAATGTAAGAGGTTTAGTTTAGAAATAAGGTTAAATGAGTTGATTATTGGTAGAACCTGTTTCTAAGTAATATTTTAATAATTTAATAATCTAAAACATATAACAATTTTTAAAACTTAAACAAAATAACATTTAAATTGAAAACATACAAAACTTATACTAAAATTGTTAATCTTATCTTCTTTAGGTGCTTGATGATATAAAGACATTGTTCTGGTTCGTAAGCTTAATAAGTCTTAAATGAAATAACTTTGATTAATTCTCGTCATTGCTTTTGATTCTGTGTGACTCATTGGAAGAATTTTGAGATATTTAAGTGATTCTTGAGACATTCTTCAGTGTTTCAAGAAGAGAATTGAAGAATGAAAAATTGAGCAGATTAACTTGTATACCAAGCTCAAATGTACATTCATGTCTCTGTAGTAATGTTTCAAATCAACAAAGACCAATCTGAATCGTTGTTGGTACAAATTCTACGGTACTTGACCATTCTCAAGAGCTATCTATGAGCCATTAAACAATAGAGAAGCTAGAGGAGAAGTTATCCTGATCCGGATTCAAACAGCTCGCCCCACTTGAAACTGAAACCAGCAAATTGGTCTTTCTTAGAAGAATCATTACCGTCATCGCTACTAACCGGTCTGTTTCCGCCACCAGGAGACTCCTTGTCTGAGCCTGAGTCGTTGCCGTCACCATTTTGAACATATGTTCTCAACTTTAATGGGGATTTGCAGAAACTGATATGATGATGATGATGATGCATAATCTTGTATGAAAAAGAGGCTTTAATGCTATAGGCAGAGAAGCTCTCAGTGTTAACATCGTCGATTAGGAATCAATTTCTGGGTTTCTCGAAATTAAGTGCATCTGCAATTGAAAAACAGAGGTCAAATAGAATCAAGACTTAAACCTATCAAACTAACAATTGCAGTTCAAAATCAAAATCCATCATAATCGAATTGAAATTGTCCAAATCATTAAACTATCGTTGAAGATGATGAAAGGCAATTACAACCCTAATTCTCGCCATGAATATTCCTTTAATCGAACTAATTAATACCCACAGATAAAATAATCGAACATCATATCCCCAAATCTCTGCAAACTCACCTCGAAATCTCCATGTTTCTTCCTCCAAGAAGACAGCGAAATTGGACTCGATGGCTACGATTCAATCTCATCAAACTGTTCTCCAAATGAATCGCCAAAACAAGAGCTATTGAACGGATTGGTACAAAAACGAAGTAGAGATCGATTTCTACAACGAAGCAGAGATCGATTTTGGTGTTTTATGGTCGGAAATCAGAGATTTGGAGATGGTGAAGTTTGGTCGCCGCGAGAGAGAGGGAGAAACGAAATGCAGTTTCGATTTTCGATTTTCAGAAAATGAAATCCTTTTTTCATTTGCAAAAATCGGTTCCAATGAGATTGCGCCACGTCAAGCAAAAACAAGCCCAAGCACAGGTCTTCCGCAAGACCTGTTCCCATGCTCTAACTTCACTATTCACATTTTTTGTTATTTTTTTAATACTAAGCGCATACCAACTGGGCTTGCGTTAAGGATGGCCTAATAGGGAGGTTTTTTTTATGCGATTTTTATATAAACTTTATTCTAATTTTTTTTGTGAAATCTCACCAAATCCCAGCTCTAGAGGTGGTATTTTTGTTGCCTATGTTTTCAACTAAAAATATATCTGAAATCTCCTAAAATCTTTCTCAAAATCCTTTTTTAAAAAGTTTGTTATTTTTTGAATAACAGTTGGTTTGATATGAGTTTTACAAATGATTGATTGAATAACAAGGAATTTTAAATGATTTTAAATGATTTTATATAAATTCCATTTTCAATAACATAAGATTTGGAAAGAGATTTAGAAATCATTAGTTGAATAACTAGCGATTTGTAAAAAACGTTAAACTCTTTCAAAATCATTACTCCCCCCTTAAACTGCAGTGATGCTTTGGGATGGTGGTCTTGATGATAATATGGTTTAGGGTTACCTAAATCTACACTATATAGGTCATGGATAGGTAGTGGTCAGTAACCATGAAATTATAGTTCCACACAGTATCAGTCAGTACCTGCAGATTTTTTTTCCAAGTTAAAAAACATTATCTGTAATCAAAACCAAACCAGCTTTTGTTTTGCACTTGCGGCTTCTTCTCGTCACGATGAGACAGTTATAGAGTACTTGCGTGGGCACGTATGTGTCACACTTAGTTGTTGAAACCTTTCTTTTTTATGTATGACATAATCTCCCTCACTGTTCTTTTTACAATTACTAAAAGTGTTTGCGTACAAAAAATGTTCTTACATACTACATAAAAGGTAAAAAGTTCTTTAGGTAAGCATTGTGTTCATGAGGTGGCTAAAGACGTGGCTGATGGTATTCTTAACGAGGAGTGCGATGATTTCATTCGCGATATGAATGATAATTTATAAATTGTTAATATGTTTTGTGTTTGAAACTCGAATAAAAACTCGTATAATTTTGTGTTTTTTTTTTTACGTATATGACTATATGGTAAGAATAAAAACGCTTATATGAAACAAAAAATGCTTAGACTATACATACATATATATATATCATTGAAATATTTGCTTAAGTTAATGGTTAAGTTTTTCAACACTTTTTTTTTTTTACTTTTTACACTCTACATCATCTTCTTTCTCTTCCACCTAATCATTCAACAACCATTTCAATTTTAACCTCTTACAATTTTTAGTTCATATTCTTATTTTGTTGATAATTGTTGAAATGATAATTTTTTTAAGATTTATTTCATAAAAAGATGTTTAAAGATATAAAATGACATTTTTTTTTGTGTTCAAATGAAATGAAGCAAGTCTCAATTTATAGAATAAAAAAGTGATGAATTTTTATATATAAAACATACAAAAATAATTATGTTTGTTGTGCAATAATTTATTGTAAGTAAATACGATGAGAGAATAATAAGATGTTTAATTCATAAGCTGTCATGTGTCTTTAATGAGTCCCATTTTAGTTTTTTTTTTCAACATGTTGAATAAATTCAACTCGGTTTAATTCACAACATCTTTTTATATTTTTCAACATGCTTATTGAAGTAATTCAACAGTTGAAAAAAAAAGATTCAACAATCCCATTGTAAATGGTCTTACCATATTAACATGACAAGAACTACAAAACAAAAGACCCAAGTTGGAATTAAAATTCGTAACTCCAAAAAGTGGGTAGAAGCAATGATAAAGATGAAGAGTATAATACTCATCATTGTAAGCATAACTTTAAGTGCAAGGTCATGGACTCTTTCTTTTTTCAATAGTTGACCTTCTGGCTTCTATGATGATTAACATTACAATTAGTTCTTCACGTTGTTACCCGAAAAAAAAAAAAAAGCATTACAGTTAGTTGATAAGCATTTTTACTCTATATTTTTGTTTTTTTGTTTAGTCCATTTTTTTTTACTCTATATTGACGGGAGAGAACTCATCACTCATTTTTATGTCATCACTTGCTTTTCTTTTTAACTTTTGATTTAAACGTTGTTAGTTTGGTAGAAACTAGTTTTGTGCTAATTGCTATGACTTAAGGGGGGGGGGGGGAGNCTTTAAAAATCTATGGTTATTGGGATATGTATTCTATACACTTTTAGAAAGGAATTAGTGGGAGTTAGTGGGAGCATGATTTTTAAAGATTTTTAAAATTTTGAAAATCCATGGTTATTGGTATATAGATTCTCAAATTCTTACTAAAATCCATTGTTATTGGTTTAAAGATTTTTAAATTCCTTTCTAAATCCTTTGTTATTCAAAAAATCTATTTATTATTGATTATCTCATTCTTTAAAAATCTATGGTTATTGGGATATGTATTCTATACACTTTTACTCACAAAACAAAACTTTCAAAATATCATGTATACCCATAAGATTTTAAAAGTAATTAAAAAAAAAAAAAACACAACGTCTAATTACATACATAACAGCCACCACCACCACGAGGTATAGAGAATCTCAGAAAAAAACCACAAATGCCTTTGTGAAAGAGCAAACGTTAGTATTGAAAATACTGAAAAAAATGGCGTTTGTGGAAACCCATCTCCCATCGCTCAACCACATCTTCTTCCTCTGCTATACTCTTTTTTTTTTTTTTTTTTTNCATACATAACAGCCACCACCACCACGAGGTATAGAGAATCTCAGAAAAAAAACCACAAATGCCTTTGTGAAAGAGCAAACGTTAGTATTGAAAATACAGAAAAAATGGCGTTTGTGGAAACCCATCTCCCATCGCTCAACCACATCTTCTTCCTCTGCTATACTCTAACCAGTAACCAAGTAAACGATACCCATCTCATTCGCCTTTAGTATCTCGCTCTACCACCAATTCTGCTTCTAATTCCATCAAAACTCCTTCTTTGTTACCTAAACGCTCTCAATCGGTGGACCGTCGTGTAAAAGTATTGTCTTCTCCATGTGATAAGAGTTCATAGCTACCTTTCCTCAAATTATCACATGGCGTTTGTGGTTTTTATCACAAGAATTGTCTTCATCAAACGTCTACCAATTCATATATGTTCTAATATATTACTACCATATAAGGAAATAATTTAGAAGCAAAAAGTTAATGTAAATCTATGACAATCATTGATAATTTCTTAAAATCTTTGAAAAGAATCAGTGACAAATTTGACAAATTCATCAAATTATTCAATTTTTAAAATCAATCAACTCTACATAAATCTCTCTCCCACTAACCCCCCCTTAAAGATCCATCGATTATGTTTAACGTATTCGTATTAAGAACATTCCGATAATAGACGTTAAAGAAAATATAGTCATCAATGCATTCCAATAATGTATAACTTGTTAACAAAAAGAAATAATCATTTTTACCAAAAAAAAGAAAAGAAATAATCATCAATGCATAAAATTAATGACCTTTAAGAAAGTAATATTCGACTCCATAAGAAGAATCCCAATGAAAAATGCGTGCCAGTTTTGCAAAAGAATGCTAAACACCTTGCCATTTAATTCTCCTGACAAGGGAACTTTTTGCTAAGCCTAAATTAACTAGAAAGGTTAAGATACAAAGGTTGATGTCGAATTATTAGAATACAAAGGTTATTAGAATAATTAGAATACAAAGGTTATTAGAATAATGATCAAATCCAACTTTATAAATAAACAGGTAACTGACCAAAACATAAATACCTTGTATATCCGAATGCAAAATATGCGCCGGTTTTGCAAAAGGCTGCTAAACACTTTGCTGTTTATCGCCAAACAAAGGAACAAGCCGACATAAACTAATAAAGTGCATTACAGAATATATGATCGGCAACAAAGTGAACTTAAAAGCTACGACGACAAAAGGCTAATGAATCATGCACTCTTGTCTTCTGCATCCTCTTCCTTAGGTTGGTTATCATTAACTGTTTTCTTCTCTGCATCCACATAGCGACCAGTCATTGGATCAACCGGGCGAGTGTCTCGTGGTCCACCTTTACGTCCCATAGCCACCATTGGAGGAGGAGGAAGTAAACCTGATCTGAATAGGAGGCGTTGAACCGGGTCTGATGGCTGAGCACCAACAGATAACCAGTACCTGTACAGGAAAATAAAACCAAACAATATGTCCATTAATCAAATATTACATCCTTCCTTTGTTGAAACTAGTCATTCAGAACAAAAACTTTGATTGTATGACCAGGTTCAAAGTAATCTTGGCATAGGTTCTAAGTAATCTTGGCATGTGTTCTGCTACTATCCACATATCATAAACTTAAATTTAGATGATTCTAATACTACATGACCATAGACTTATGCAAAAGAGGTTGTAAGTAAGTGTGTATAATTAGGAATGCAAGTAAGTGTGTATACGAATAGAAAATCAACAGGTTCTTCATCTAGCTGTAATAGGAAGTAATTGCAGATCTCAGAGCAGAAGTTCTATAGAAACACTCAAGACTGGTGGAAGAGTTCCATTTGTTATATGCCCTGTTTTTTTGATGAATTTCCACAAAGATTTGAGTTTTTTTCTTCTAAAAGTAGTGATTGATTGGAATTCAATGATGTACAAAATTGCTTCTATTAAAGGTGAATAATAGCATGAATAGAATGAAAGTGAACCACAGCAACCATGGGAAACATGTACATTCATTCACCTTTCGATCATTAAAACCCATTCAAGACTGAACTCAGCTCCATTCTATTAGATCGAAAGACAGTTAAACTATAACAAAATGTTGACTATAAAACAATGCATTAAGATTTCTAGAGGCAGCTAACCCCTGACTGCTATCTAGAGCTAACTTCAGCAATTTAACTAAAATACTTCAAATGATGAAAACCCAAAAGTTCAGAAACAGTAAGAAACAAGATTTAACAAAACGCATCGCTCCTCCAATTCAAACAATAAACTTGCCTTGACAAAATAAAAAATGTAAATTATAATTCAAACAAAGACTGCTTTCGTATAAAGTAGCCAAAATCATCTAGTGAAGCATTCAGAGACCTCTTTCTGAGTAAATTCAACTAAAAAGCTAACTGATTTAATCGGGAAAACATAAGAAACATATCAATGCGTTGTAGAAAAGTGAAAAACAGATGAAAAGAAACATACTTGATTCGATCGAACTTGAGACCCATCCTCTTACCACCGTCCTGGCCTAGACACACACAACCGAGAGATCATGTAAGAAAAAATTCAACGAAGAGAGCAATTGAAATCCAACGAACAAACAAAAGAATTGCATTTTGTTTGTTAAATCACCTGGCAAAGGATTGAAGTAACCTAAGACCTCAAGATGCTTCCCGTCTCTTGGAGATCTGCTATCTGCTGCCATAACCCGAAAAAATGGACGATTTTTGCATCCAAATCTCGATAATCTGATCCGTACCACCATCTTTCTCTTCCCTTTCTCGGTATCTACCGTAAAAAAAAAAACGAAATGATCAAACCCGATCAATTCGAGAGAGAGAGAGTGAACTTCAATTTCGATTCGAACTGTGAATCGATAAAATCTTAGGGTTCAAGGTTTGGATCCTAATAGGCTAATACGACGTCGTTTAACAAACTTTCTTGGGCCTAAAGGAAATCACAAAGCCCATTACTATTAAAACAAACAAACAGGCTGACACAAGCCCAATTAGCAGACGTCATCATCAACCTCTGTTCTCTCTGTACAGACTACAGAGTATTAAAAGAAGATTTATAAATCGTCCACCGCCACAAGACGGTCGTTCTCCGGCGAACGGCGAGACGTGGTTAAGCATACCGGGACTGGATGAGATTATTCTCCGTCGGCCACAATGGAATCGTCCGTCGCTCCGTTTCCTCACCGACGCACACATCTGCCGAACCGGACTTATCGCTCTTTGCTTCATCACCTCTGCTCGAGTTTCGATCGGGAGCCTCGAGTTTCTCTTGCCACACCGGCCGTTATTAAGGAGCTGGTATTAAGAACAGGTGAGTGTTCGATTCAAACTAAAATTTTCTCAGGAATTGTTAATTCATCTTCTAGTAATCAAAAATTGAAGTTCTTCTGTTGCTTGATTTTGCCAAAAACTATTAGTCTAAATCTCAATGTAGTATAGTTTGAATAGTATGATCCTATTTTTCTGATGCTATTTTGTTGTTTTCTTACAAAGAAATTGATCAAGTGTCTCCGGGAGAAGCTTGCAAACCGCCTGATGATTCATCCATGGTGGAATCAAAATCCAATGGAGTGTCTGGTGATTCAAGAGGTGAGAAGAAAATGGAAACAATTTCACAGGAAAATAGTTCGATGCTTGGAGATGTATTTGATGGAATTGACTTGCAAGATGCAACTGTTGGTAGTAGACACAAAGATTTTTCCGATGACTTTGAGCTTATGATTAATGAAAGTCAAGACTTTGTTCCTGATAGTTGTGTGAATCTCTTTGAGTCATTGGATGTGAATGATTATGATGAAGGTGATGGTACGGTTGCGTCACTGGATGGTACCGCGAAACAACCTCTTGATATTGTTCAAAATGTCGCGGAGAAGCTTAATATTGCAGCTGAAGTTCAAGTAGATTCAGTTGAAGGTGCTAATAAGGTTTCTGAAGTTATAGGGTATAAGGAAGAGGAAGTTCCTAAATCAGTTGAATCTAGTGAAGTTATAAGTTCTGTAGTCCTGGAGACTTGTAATGAAACAGTTCATAGAGAGATGGAATTGGAGAAACCTGTGGAAAGTACTCAGGTTTTGGCAGATTCCGTGTCTCAGATAGTTGAAGATGATGACGTAGAAGAAGGAGAGATATCTGGGGATGATAATGATGGTATGCTTGTAGGAGATGATGAAGCAGTCGAAAGGCTTGAAGAGTCTCATGTCTCACAAGAAGGGATTGGTAACAGCCATCTCACAAGTCATAAGAGTTTTGGTGTTGAGGTATCGAAGGTAGATAATCAAGCCAACGAAGCAAAGGTATAAAAGAATGGAATGTTAATGTTGCTTAGGTGTTTATAAAATCTGACGTTCTATTTTGACCTCTTATCTGCAGATGGATCCTGGAACCTCCATTAAAAAAAGGTCTGGGCCTTCTAAGGAAGCAAAAGCCAGAAAGAAGGTAATGTAGTGT
>OVBW01003027.1:0-10829 GCA_900406355.1 Erysimum pusillum
CACTACATTGCTGAGCAGCATTCTTCCACTGTCACTGTCAAGGTTTCAAAAGCTGAAGGAGACTGGCAGAGACCGACGCGCCGTGTTCATGTCCAATTATTACTAGGAGGCGGTGCAATGGTACTGCTCTTTCTCTTGTTAAATTAATAGTGTAACTATAAGTTAAAAGCATTTGAATCTAGATAGTGTTGAACAGCTTGATGCTTGGGGAATGGATGGAGAGATTATCCACATTAAGGTGCCTTCGGAAAGTGAAGTTTCAGAATTAATATCCACAAGCAATGAGCGCTTTAAACTTCATATGGGTACATCTCATCTTCTAAATAAGTTTGTAGCTTCTTGTATAATCAGGTTTGTAGTTATTGAGATGTATTTCTTCTGGTTATTAATTGCAGTCTTCAAGTTCTCTATAATACCTTGTTACATCCTTCAGTTTTATTTTGATTCTAAATTATTTACTGTGTTATTCAAGTTGTGGCCTGCTTTCATATAAGATTGTTAGTTCCATGAACCTATATATACTACAGTACACTTTTGCAGAGTATAGCAGCTATCTTCTTTCTGAGTATTTGCTACTACTCATCACTATAGCTTTTGCTTTTATATTTAGTTTGATGAAATAGCCATTTGAATGTGAATCTGTCAACTACACTCAGAATTCTAATTCTCAATTATTTACTTGCATAGTGACTTCGGTGTGTTTTATTGAAATGTAGAAAATACAAAATTGATACCTGAGAAGGAAGTGCTACCTGGACAAAAGGGAATGGAGCTTTCAAAGGAGCCAGTTGAGCTAAGCAGTGGCGACTGGAAACTTAATATAGTTCCTTGGATTGGTGGAAGGATATTGTCTATGACACATGTTCCATCAGGTAATATACTGACAAACTGTTTTTCGGTCTACTATTAAGCTTTAAAAGTTGCAGATCGCTTATCAACGAGATATTTTAAACATTTTTGTGGAGAGGCTCATGATTATACGCAAGTTCTGTTTCTTTGAAGTAATTAACCTCAGCCTCTCTACTGAGAGACACGATATCTTGCAAACTGTGATCAGCCAGACAAATTACTATATCTCTATGCTATTTGTGTTGTGTGTTGCCAAAAATAATGACCGGATTTTCTAGATAGAGAGATTGAATCAAAAAGTGGTTGTTTTTCCTTTATTGTCAAGTTTTCATATTAGCTTTTTCACCAAACTTCTTCTGCTGCCATGACTAATTGTAAAATTGCTTGCTGGGTTTTGTAGACATAAAAATGGTCTAAGAATCAGATCATGGTTAATTGTTTACCACTTATGTCCATGTTGCTTTGTATTTTTGCAGCAGATATGACAATTTTGGTTGATTACAATTTGCAGGAGTTCAATGGCTTCATAGCAGGATAGATATCAATGGGTATGAAGAGTACAGTGGAACTGAGTACCGGTCAGCTGGATGTACTGAAGAATATAGTGTCATTGAGTGAGTTTACTCTGACGATCTCTTTCTCACATGCATGTTTCATGTATGCTCTCACTGCGTTATATTTATTGTGTTACTGGATTGTTTGATCCATCTCGTGTAGGAGGGATTTGGAACATGCAGGAGAGGAAGAATCTCTTATCCTAGAAGGTGATATAGGCGGTGGACTGGTTCTTCGGCGTAAAATAAGTATACCTAAAGACAATCCCCGAGTTTTTCGGATTGCCTCTAGTATTGAAGCTCGTAGTGTTGGTGCTGGTTCTGGAGGATTTTCAAGGTTTGTCCACTTGCTTCACACTTTCCTCTTTTACTACCATGCCTATGCTTTTGCAAGAGTTTTTCTACATCGTTCTAGTGAAAAGGAAAAAAAGAACAGAGAGACTTTCCACATTAAAAGTAACTAAGAAAATTTTCAAGGTTTGCAGTGAGAACGCTCTCGCAAGGTTACATAACCATTGTAGAACAGTGTAAAACCAATATATTGTTGGGTAATTTAAGTAGAGTTTGCAAATAATAGGTTGCTCGCGACTCGCGAGTCACTAGGAGGTTTTATCTAAGATTGATGCTTGAATCCTTTTCTAGTGGAGATTATGATTCAAACTGATGGTCCTTTTGGTGCTGTTGCTAAACGTTGCAGGCTGGTATGCTTAAGAGTCCATCCAACTTTCTATCTTATGCATCCAACTGAATCGTTCGTCTCATTCACGTCGATTGATGGTTCAAAGCATGAAGTTTGGCCAGAATCTGGAGAGCAATTATATGTAGGGAACAACCTCCCACATGGTAAGTATTATACGCCCTTCATATTATTTTCAGGTTAATCAAAATAAGAATGTGATACTTCAGCTTAACAGTAGAGAATAACTAAAACAGCATAAGATTTTAGCAACTTTAAACCTGTGAAGATCTTTCCTTATTGATCAGCTTTATACCTTTTGGATGAAGAAAACCTCCGTAAACATATGGGTCATGTAACATCTGTGCGAACAATGTTCTTCTGTTTTTTTTGTTCAGGTGAATGGATGCTGGTGGACAAGAGCCTCAATCTACAGCTTGTAAACAGGTTCGATGTTAGTCAGGTCTTCAAATGTATTGTCCACTGGGACTGTGGAACCGTTAACTTGGAGCTGTGGTCTGAAGACCGACCTGTTTCCAAAGAATCTCCGCTGAAAATAGAGCATGAATATGAAGTCACAAGTTTACCATAAATGTCTGTTTCACTACTTGGTTGTCCATTACAAGTTCATAAAATAAGTGAATAAATAATTGTAGTTAAAGATTTGACATTATCATCTATGTATGCGAGATTGTGTTATACTGGGTATTTCGCTACCCATATAATCGAACATGTGAGTTTGGTTTGAGTATTATGACCATTGGACCCAAAAAGAGAAAGAAAAGTAATAGGATTAATTGTTTAGCTGGTTGGACCAAAAAGATCACGTTTTGGTGTAATTTTTAGAGAGATTAATACTTGTGGCTGCCTTCGTTATATACCTTGAACCGCTACACTTCAATTGATGCGGCTTTGATTCTGATTCCAAATATGTCACTACGAACATATTGTCTTGATAAAAGAGGAAAAATGATCCTTCCATCTTTCTTTCCGAACTTGAAATGAACGCTCTCTAGTTGAATGATATGTCATCGATATTTCATGCTTGCCAATAAGGCATTGAGTACTTAGGAATGTTTTTTTTTTTTTTTTGTAGAAATTTGAATCAAAGTTGTGGCCATCAATTTGTTCGTAGTTGTCACTCTCCCAACACTGACCGTTCACAACACACAAATATGAAGAAGTAAAACAAACTCTTTTTTCTGCCAAAACTTCCTAATTCCAAATGTTTTTTTTTTTTTTTTGTTTACCCTATCGACATCCGTTCATAGAGTGGATTTCTCCTCTAAGGATCATCACACTACCTAAGTCTAACCCGAGTTTCGAATGCTTTCCGACTAATGTCAGGAGATAGCCGAAACGCTTGTTACCGGACTACCATGTAAACTGTCTGGACCAAAGCCCAAGTCCAGACTTCCCAAGTAGATGTGAAAAATGTTTTAGCACATTCACAGCTCTCACTCGACCACATCCATGTGGGAACCAATTCTCTTTAACTTCGTCCATTTCGTTACTCAAGCCTCAAGAACAAATTATTCTCCCATTTATTACTTCTTTAGCAAATTACTATTTTTATGCCATAGTTAAATTTTTAGTTTGTTCACTAAACTTGAGATCAGTTAAATTTTTAGTTTGTTCACTAAACTTGAGATCACCGTAGGTGCACACAAAAAAGAAAAAAGATCTCCCTATAAAACGAGTCTCTCCTCATTTGTAGTATTCAACATCTTTCATGTTTGAGAAATAAACAGTTTTGTTTTGAGTTTTAAAATTCTGTCTTTGAATTTCCCATCAAGTGTGGTTGCCACTCATCTCGTAAATCCAAAATCCTAGTCACTCATACATACCTGATACCTTAATAGCCAATAAATTATTTTTACGTGACTTATTAATTATTAGATCGTGGAATATTTTTCCATGCTAATAGAATAGTTATTAGGTCGTGGTCCTCGTGGAACATTTTCTATGTTAATAGAATATTATCTTATTTTCCAAGCAGATTGGATCTCTGAGATTAGACTAAGTTTGTGACACATAAAAACAAACAAAATCCACCCAAAACGACGTCACAGTTGCATGTTTATGACTTTATGTTAGTGACTTATAGTGGTCAACAAAAATTTTAAAGTTTAATTTGTACTAAAACCTTTCATTGTACATTTTTGTTTACCCCAAATTTTTTCACTATTATATTAAGATGGTGGAATATGAAGAAGCGAGATGGTGGAAATTAATTTCTGCGAGTATATTAAAATAATCAGCCAATGGAGAGATCTCATTTGTGACACAAGCAGCATTAATTATCATCGTCATTGACTCATTCTTCGTACGTCTTCTTCAATGGTCGCTCACTTTGTTCGCTGAAGTCGTCGTCAAGAGCAGTGTCAGGTGTTGTTTCTTGCTCCATTACATTTTTCCTCTGATCTTTCTATTCACTTTATAGCTTTTGGTTCATCCTTCGTATTTCTCTCATTTGGAGGATTTTGTTTTTTGTTTGACTTTGGATAGTACAAGTTTACAAACGATTTTTGGTGACTATCATTGCTAAATTTATTTACGAAGGATTAATTTGATTAGTCGATGGTGAGTTTGACTTTTTGATATTGCAACAATTTTTGATGACTTTTTTTGTTGCTAAAAGTGAATATCGATTTTATTAGAACATTGAGTTCAAAAAACAAACTAAACCTCTGCGATTGTGTCACTTTGGTCACTTAGGTAGCCAAATCCAAAAAAAAAATATATATATTGAGATGAAAAAAAATCTAATAAATATAATTGCCTATTGTAAAGGAAAAAAAATATTAGAGATGATTTTTCAGAGTATATTTTCCAATATTTTTTTTTCTTTTTCAATTACTTCTATGATTTGCTCTTTTGTTGAGGTTTAGGTGATAATCTATGTAGAACCTTGATTTGAATGATGGTAGATAAGTTGTAGTATAGCATTTAAACGTTAAATGGAGACTAATTGTTTCTTTATGGCCTTATTTGCTTGGAGAAATGGCATACAGAACAAAAGTGTTAAGGAGTAATTACTAGTCAGGATAACCATGAGTGGAGATAGCTCGAAAGCTGTAGATATGGCTCCAACCAATATGATTTATGAGTCAATCTTGGAGCATGGAGTTTTCCGGTTTGACTGTTCCGTGGAGCGCAGGGAAGCCGCATTTCCTAGTGTTTCATTTAAGAACAGCAAAGACCGGGAAAAGCCGATTATAAGTCACAATGCTCCAACATATATTCCTACGTGTGATTGTCTTGAGGAGCAACAAGTTGTCACTTTTGAGGTTAGTGTTTCTTATTTCCTTTATTTTTATCAAAACTGGTCTTGCAATGTCAATTTGACATGATCCAGGAGCAAAAAGTTGTCACTCTAAGTCTTAATGCTAACTTGTGATGTAGTTTTCTCCTGGCACATCGTTTTATGGGACGGGAGAAGTTAGTGGCCAGTTGGAGAGAACAGGCAAACGAGTGAGTCATTCACTTAACAACCATCATTAATTTTGTTAGCCTAATTAATTTGGTGACCTTTAATGTCAAGGTTTTTACATGGAACACTGATGCATGGGGATATGGCCCTGGAACCACTCCACTATACCAGTCACATCCATGGGTACTAGTAGTCCTTCCAACTGGAGAAACACTAGGGGTTCTTGCTGATACAACTCGAAAGTGTGAGGTAAATGAGTATTGTAGCTTGTGCCATCCATCTTTTGTGGACCTATATCTATCTTTTCCATTATATTGACATATTTTTCTTGTCTAGATTGATCTAAGGAAAGAGAGAATCATACGAATTATCGCCCCACGGTCATATCCGATAATTACCTTTGGTCCATTCTCCTCACCTAATGTTGTCTTGGAGTCCATGTCGCATGCCATTGGTAATTTTTTATTTATGCTTCTTTTTTTTTATAAAAAAAACGCCTTAGTTGTGCTTCTTTATGCCATTGCAACATTGCATAACTAAACTCTGAACTTTATTTCATTGACTAAAAGTGACTCTTAGGAATTGATTCCAACAGAAAAGATCATTGTTTATGCAATTTGTATGGTTTGAGACTAGCTAGTGTGTTTCGTCTTTACTTTTGTTCACTCTTTCACTTATCTTACTTAATATTATTCTTGTTTAATAAAGATATATTATCTACTTATCAGGAACTGTTTTTATGCCTCCAAAGTGGGCCTTAGGCTACCACCAATGCCGTTTTAGTTATATGTCAGAGAAGCAAGTAGCTGAGGTTAGTGTTTTTGTCCATGGCTGATTGGTGAAGCTGATGAAAGAATAAAGGTTATGGTCAGTGTTATATAATCATTGTGCTGATGATTGCAGATAGCTCAAAAATTTCGTGACAAGAAGATTCCTTGTGACGTGATATGGATGGATATAGACTACATGGACGGTTTTCGTTGTTTCACATTTGATAAGGCATGTTTATTTGTTTAGATCAATAAGTAGAATATATCAGTGCTTACATTTACATAGACTAAATTTTATAAGTTTTAGGTATTGACATTATAAGAAATTTATGAAATACTTTGTTTAGGAACGTTTCCCGGATCCTAGTGCTTTGGCAAATTATCTCCATAGTAATGGTTTCAAAGCGGTTTGGATGCTTGATCCCGGGATAAAGCAGGAGGAAGGTTATTCTGTCTACGATAGCGGAAGTAAAAATAATGTTTGGGTTAGACAAGCTGATGGGAAGCCATTTATTGGTATTTCACTTTGATGTTATGATTTTTATGATGTCTTGATATGTATGCAGAAATTTCTAATATTTATGTTTGGTTTCATTAGGTGAAGTATGGCCTGGCCCTTGCGTTTTCCCTGACTATACAAATTCCGAAGCTCGCTCTTGGTGGGCTAATTTGGTTAAAGACTTCATGTCAAATGGTGTTGATGGTATATGGAATGATATGAATGAGCCAGCAGTTTTCAACGTAATTTTTTTTTATACTTTGCTTTGGTCTTTTGTTATCTTCTAGGTAGAATCTTTATCCAATTTTTATGTGTTCTTATTTTCCAATGTCCAGACCGTTACAAAGACAATGCCCGAGAACAATATTCATAATGGAGATGATGAGCTTGGAGGTGTTCAAAACCACTCACACTACCACAATGTAACTTTCTTGTTCTACTCTAATCTCAAATTTTCTCTAAGCATGTCTAGTGTTATATTAGTATGTAGTGGCTTCTTGGCTTTATGGATTATCATCGTTTGAGAGTTGTATTGTGTATGTAAACATATGAATATTACTTGTCTCTGTATGGTTCTCTGTTTTTGCTTCTAACGTCTCTTACAAATGTACACGTTGAGGGTCAATAGGTAAATTAAATACGAGGAGGCGAAGGACCTGCCTTTGATCGAAGAAAAAAAACATGGAACATTTGAAGTGCATCTAGTCTGAAAAGTTGTTGGTCTCTAAAAACAATGCATTATTTTGCCTAAAGAATATACTTTTTTCTACTTGCGGTAGCTGTCTTTGTGCATGTCGTAGATACGTTTCTAGGCACCTCAAGTTAAGTTTTTCAAAATTTTGCGCTTTCTAGGTCTACGGGACGCTAATGGGAAGGTCAACTTATGAAGGGATGGAGCTAGCTGATAAGAATAAGCGGCCTTTTGTATTGACAAGGGCTGGATTCATTGGTAGCCAAAGATATGCTGCAACTTGGACAGGAGATAACCTTTCAAACTGGGAGCATCTACATATGTCTATATCCATGGTTCTTCAGCTGGTAAGTATCTTAGATGTCTGCATTCTTATCAAAAATTGAAGCATGGAGTGGGATAGTTCTTTACTATAACTAATGTTACTCTATTTTGTGTGAGTTTTACTCTTAATGTATCTTGTCAAGCTTTGAGGACCTAAAGATTTATACTAATGAGCATATATTTATTTTGGCTAACTTCTTTACTATCAAGAATTGTCGTGTGTAAAAATATGGGTTTTGCGGTAGTATTTCTCGACTTTGGAGAAAAACTATATGGATTAATAGAATTCACTGGCTCTTATCATGAACAATTTCTACACCTTTTAATTGTGATACATTAAATTGCATTCAGGGGCTCAGTGGTCAACCCTTATCAGGGCCAGATATCGGTGGCTTTGGTGGCAATGCAACTCCGCGGCTATTTGGACGTTGGATGGGCATTGGAGCTATGTTTCCATTCTGTCGTGGCCATTCTGAGGTGGCCACTGATGATCATGAGCCATGGTCATTTGGAGAAGAGGTAATTTTTTGCTCAGAAATCTTGTAAGAGCCATCATTACAAATTATTTTTCATCACCAATATAAGAAAGATAACTAGCTACTAATAATTCTGCAGTCTCATAAAGAAAGTTAATAGTTCATGTTTTCGATTTTTTTATGTCACTTATGAACTGTAGTATTTTTATCAGTGTGAGGAAGTATGTCGTGCCGCATTGAAGAGACGTTACCAACTCTTACCACATTTTTACACCTTATTTTACATTTCCCATACAACTGGTGCTCCAGTTGCAGCTCCAATCTTTTTTGCTGGTACGCTTGTGTAAAACATTGTCATCCATATCTTAAACTTATGGAATCAAATCTTATACTTGGTTTTTGTTTTGTGTTATCATAAATATGCAGATCCTAAAGATTCCCGACTAAGAACTATCGAAAATGCCTTTCTTTTGGGTCCACTTCTTATATATTCAAGGTTTTCTTCTTCCCATTTAGACATTTTGCATTTAGATTTCATAATGAAGTGTTTCAATGCTATGTCAGTGAATTTTCGAAAAAAGTGATCAGATTTAGGATTTTTAGAATATCAAAGTAAATAGAACCATTTGTTGGGCATGATGATTGACATCTTATAAGGTTTGGTCTTGGAGGTGTTTCTAAACTTTTCTTCGATTCACAACTATTTAACATCACAATCAACATAAATGTTCACCTTATTGTCTCTCTCCCTCTCTCTCTCTAAGTCATTTATTGTATACACTTTTAGGAAATTTGTTACTATATATCAATTCTTGTGAGTTGCTCTGTAATTTATTCTCCTAAACATTTATACTCATCAAGTTTTCTTTGGTTTGTTTCATTGTCTAGCACGTTGTCTAATCAAGGATCACACGAGTTGCAAAACATATTGCCGAGAGGAACTTGGTTGAGGTTTGATTTCGAAGATTCACATCCGGTATGGTCACTGACACTTGTCACTTGTGATTGTCATCTCTCTTTTCTTTGAGAAATAACTTAATTTTTTTCTTAATGTTTTCCACATTATGTGTTTCATGATGTCAGGATTTACCGACACTATATTTACAAGGTGGATCCATCATACCATTGGCTCCTCCACATCTACATGTTGGAGAATTTAGTTTGTCAGATGACTTGACCCTACTTGTGTCATTAGATGAAAAAGGTAAGTTCAGCTTCTATTAGTCTGGTTTCAAATTGATTTATTATATACAGTAACTACAACCTCTATAAATTAATACCTCGATAAATCAAATATAATTTTTTGGTCGTTCCAAATTAGTTTTTTGGTTCAATTAGCATATCGATAAATTAAAAACTCAATAAATTAATAAAATATCATAGTCTCAATAGTCTCAACAATATTAATTTATAGAGGTTTTACTATATATGTATTTTATGTTGAGATAGGTATCATAATGTACAGAGAATAATAAATCCTACGGGCAACAATTACTTTTGGCATTCCTTCTTAAATTTTGGTAATGAGAATAAATCATATTGTCAGGATTTTGTATTGCTATGTCATCTTTTATGTTAATATTGTGAATTGTAATCATTAAGATAGTAATTCTCTTCCCTATGTTAGAGAAAGCTAAAGGAATCTTATTCGAGGATGATGGAGATGGTTATGGTTACACTAAAAGCAGATTTCTAATTACACACTACATTGCTGAGCGACACTCTTCCACTGTTACTCTCAAGGTTTCAAAAACTGAAGGAGACTGGCAGAGGCCAAAGCGCCGTGTTCATGTCAAATTATTACTAGGAGGCGGTGCAATGGTACTGCTCTTTCTCTTGTTAGAAAATTTCTAGTGTAAGTATAAGTTCAAAACATTTGAATCTAGATAATGTTGAACAGCTTGATAGTTGGGGAATGGATGGAGAAATTATCCACATTAAGGTGCCTTCAGAAAGTGAAGTTACAGAGTTAATATCCACAAGCAATGAGCGCTTTAAACTTCATATGGGTAAATCTCATCTTCTAATATTTTCTATAACTATTTGTATAATCAGATTTATAGTTACAATAAGGAATCGATTTTATATTTTCTATATGATTGACTGATATATCAAATAAATAACGTACAAAATAACGGATGTAGATTAATTAGCAAAACGAACTAAACCACAAAAAGTTTTGTAGATTAATTACTAAACGCTAAAAATGTACTTTTAGTAAGTTTATCACGTTTTGTTTGTTTCTAGTTATATTTTTAACACGCTAATAGTATATAGCAGAATCACTTTTTCTAAAAACGTCAAAACATCATTACGTGAAAACTTGATGAATTTTGAATGGTAAAAAGTAGCGAAATCACGTTTATAAGCGGTATACCATTCAAGCCCTATATATTTATCATGAAATAGCTATGTCTGAATTCTAATTTTTTTTTGTTACTAATTTCATGTGTATTATTGTAATGTAGAAAATACAAAACTGATTCCTGAAGAGGAAGTGTTACCAGGACAAAAGAAACTTTCAAAGGAGCCTATTGAGCTAAAGAGTGGTGATTGG
>OVBW01003028.1:0-10496 GCA_900406355.1 Erysimum pusillum
CTTAGTTGCTACATTAAAAAAACTTCAGATTTCGAGGTATTCTTGCAATTTTTTACCCGAGTTTCAGATCTGGAATTCAATAATTAGGGATTTCGATTCTGCATTGTCAATGACGAATTCGAGCTTCATTGTAAAGATTTGAAAAGAAAGTTTCAATCTTTGGATTTTGACTTGGTTGATTAGAAGAAGATGGGGAAGAAACTTGTGGGTCTTGTGGCAATGATGTAATTTCAGGGTAAAGTTGTTTGCTTTTTGAGAAGAAGATGGGATCTGGGAGGAGCAAATCATGTCGAGGCTCGTCGTTGTCGTCTGCGGCGAGAGGAGATGATTCTGACGTGGCTCAACCTCCTCCGTTGTCTTCTAGTGGTGGTGGAAGGAGAAGGAGATCGAAGAGTCTTTTTTGTGGTCTTCACTCTTCTTGTCTTGCTTCATCTTCTACTTCTCATGACAGTGATGATGATAATGATGAACAGGTTTGGTTTTGGATTTTTTTAATGGAGTTTTGATTGTTTCATGAAATTAGGTCAAATTCATGAGTCTTGATTTGTGCAGGTTTGTAATGGATGGATGAGGAAGAGTCATGGAAGTGTTTCACGCCGTAGAATGGAATCAAGAAGAGATGCTTCAGATTGCTATGATAAAGAATTGAAAGACGAGAAGAAATCTGAAAACGAAAGACATTGTGATGAGCTTGAGCTTGATGATGACTGTGGTGTTGAAGAAGAAGAAGAAGTAAGTGTAAGCAATGTAGAGATGAGAAATGGTAGCGGTTCGATTCAAGAATCTTCGACTCCAGGTCGTGTTTTTTCGCATTTCAAATTCATTCCTGGTAATATAAGCTCTAGACTTGGCAGAGCTTCAAGCTCAAGATCCTTCAATACTACTTATCCAGTCTCTTCTTCTCGTCGAGAAGAAGGTGTTACTTCACCTTCAGAATCTGCTATTAGGCTCATTGATAGAGTTGAATCTCCGAGAATTCCTGTGATTGACAATGTAGTTAGAGATATTGATGCCATGAGGTTTGGGGAAGATGGTAGCTTACGTTCTCCAGGAGTAGATAACGGTATGGACAGTAGTTATGCTGGAATTCTTGATAGAAGACATGTTGTCCGGGAACCTTCCATTGACCGGAATGTTAGATTTAGCAGAACTCTGAGTGTTGGAAGACTCCGTGATAGAGTTCTTCGCCGTTCTTCACTATCTGATTTCACATTCCGTCCATCTCCACATCAGGGAGAAGAAGATACTGAGCTCTTCTCTGCTGAAACCGTAGCAGCAGAAGATACTCCTATGACTTCAACGTCTATATTAAATCGTTCTGCTTCTAGCATTCGAAGGACCTTATTCGGCTTTCAAGATCACGAGACGCCAGCTCCTCTTGCGAGAGAAGGGAGGTATCACGGTTTATTAGAACACAGATCAGATTTCCTTGAAAGAAGGAGGAGAATAAGATCTCAGGTTTGAAACTCATCGATTATCACTCTTCCTTATGTGTTGATCAACTCAGGATCTAACTAATTCATATAACTAATTCCACAGGTTCGCGCTCTGCAAAGATTAGGAAGCCGCTTTGAGAATGTCACAGGCCATCATGATAGATCTTGTGTCTTGTCAGGTCAAGATCAAGCAGGTCGTTGCACATGTCGTGCAATCACTAATCGTGGTTCCACAGCAGCAACAACCGATGAAACAAATGCAAGAGCTAGCATCTCAAGGATAGTATTGTTAGCTGAAGCTCTCTTCGAGGTAAATACATGTTTTCGGTCTTCCCGTTAACAGCTTTTTGCCAATCTCATTCTTTCTCTTGTATGCTAAGGGTTTATTGTGTATTGGTTCTAGGTTCTTGATGAAATTCATCAGCAATCTGTTGTCTTATCCTCTCAACAACCATCAGTATCATCTATAGGATCTGTTCCTGCACCCACTGACGTTGTGGATTTATTACCGATAAAACTGTACACTAAGTCACAAAGCGAGGACCCGTCACAGTAATGCCTACTAAATTCTCATAGCTTTCTTTTACCAATTGTGATGTTCAAAAGTCATACCTTATGGTTTATTTTTCTGAAATCTTTCAGATGTTACATATGCCTTGTGGAATATGAAGAAGGAGACACTATAAGAACACTTCCTTGTCATCATGAATTTCATAGAACCTGTGTGGATAAATGGCTCAAGGAGATTCACAGGTATGAATGTGTTTTTGGTGACAACTAACTTTTCACCCTTTTGGTGTATGATATGATCTGATGATTGCTTTTATGGTAATGCAGAGTATGTCCACTATGTCGAGGAGATATTTGTAGACATGATCCATCATCTGAACAACATTGATCACAGTCTTACAGACATAATGCTGAAAGATTCTGATTCTACAAGAGACCAAGAACATTCATCGGATATTGTCTAGAACTGAATCAAAATGTTGTGTTTTTGCTTGTTGTTTGTAGCTTACAGTGGAAAACAAAATTCACAGTTTGAAAAATGTAAACTTATAAACCAAATTGATCCAACATATCTGTAAGAAATCTTGATTAAATTCATTGATGTTGTTTGTTTCATGAGCATCTTTCTTTATGTATTGCAATGTCTATTGTAGTCAAATATAAATACTTTGTATTATAAATTCTTTAAAAATATTCAGCAAAAACATAAAAAGGGAAATCCCTTCATTTATTCTTCGAATGTAAAAAGGGAAACATATTAGAATTGATTACATGAATATAGAAGTACCAGAATGAAAATGTTTTCATTTATTCTTCGAATGTATTAATAATTGTATCAATTATACATCCTATTTTAAATTTCATGAACAATAATCCAAAGATGAATAAATTATTTCAACTTTAAAAACATCAATGAATCAAGTTTTAGTCTTCAGTAGATACTGCAGGACAAGTAGGGTTGCAGTTCAACGATGGACAATCTACGTTCTGAAACTTACTACGCTCATTGAACCAATCTCCAACCGCCTTAGCCATTTTCTGAAATAACAAATCCAAAATAATAATGAATAAATAGTAGTAAATTTTAAAGATAAATTTTCAATACATATGTTTTGTAACTAGATTTTGTGTTTGTGGCATTTTATGGTATTTTTCAATATTGTTTATTTTGTAAAAAAAAATCAAGTGGTTACCGTATTGGCGACTGTAGGACCATTAGCGCCAGACCAAGTGGCGGCGCTTCCGCCTTGGCAATGAGCATGGCACGAGTCTAAGAACAATCCGTGCGTTGTCGAAGCTTGAACCGGTGCCAATGCAGCCAACACTTGGTCTCTATATCCTGAGATTTCATAATAAAACAATTGGTTTAGTCAAGAAGATATTAAAACATATTTGTTGATCATATTAATTCCGGTTAGGCGTGAAATATACATACCTTGAACGGTTTGAAGCTGAGGAGCCGTACACTTCTTGAGATCAAGCTTACAAGTCTTCCACGCTTTGCTTTTATCAACAGAGGTTGGCGCCAAAACGTTCTTGATCTGCAAATTAACAAAATAATCAAATCCAAATCATATTTCGATCTCTCTTGGTTAATATTTCTAAGGAAAAAAATCGAACCTGCCAAGAATCGAAGGCGGCATTGATGACGAAAAGCGGTGTTTGCAAGGTCTTAGCAACGTATTGAGGGAAGAAACACTGAGTAAAATGATTAAACATAGCGTTAATACGATATAACGAACACGAAAAACGCCTTATATCAAGTATGTTTTCAAGAAACTTACCAATTCAGGCTTCATACTTGAGGTGCAAGAAGCAGGCAGACTCTTTGCGGAACCCTGTAAATAGTAATCAAGATTAGCGGCGACAGGATAAATCAAATGTCTTAGAGAAAATATGGTAGGAAAAGAGAGATATATCATACGTGAGTTGCTACGACTTTGCCGTAGTAAGATTGGATGTAAGATCCTCCAGTGATATCCTTACTGTTTCAAACCACAAAATTAACAAATTATTGAATGTTTTCAATCAATTTTGTTTTCTAGGATGCTACTTGAATTATGCAATTTTATGTGTGCCGCTTTAGAGATTATTGAATGTTACCCATGGATGAAGTAACCGGCGTCAGAAACACATTTGACCTTAGCCGTTTGAGGGAGAATGGACTTGAATTGGTCACAATGTAGAATCGCAGCCAATGCTCCAGCTGAACAACCAGAGAGTATCGCCTGAAATTCATGTAACCAAACATTTTAAACTCCAACAACTCAAATAAAAACATTTTTGAAATTAACATTTTTCATACGTTTTGAGCGTTGCTCATTCCCTTAGCCATAAGATCATCGATCACCGCACGCCATACTCTAGCACCACGAAAGAACAGCTTGTTCGACTGAAAATTTTCACATTCAATATAAATGATTATTAAAAAAAAATCAACGATTTCAAGTGGTTAAGTTTAATGGTAATGGTGTAGTCAATTACCGGATCAACAGCTTCTATATCGCCAGTGAAAGATGAACCATCACAATACCTAACTTTGATTCTATTCCAATTGTAAAAGTCTGCAAAATACATAATTTGGATTCAGTCTCATTGCATGAGAAAACAAATCACTAATTCATTGAACAAAATGAGAAGAAAGAAAAAGAATTATGAACCTGGATTGGTACTTTGCTTGCCACCCAAGATACCAGAGAAACCAAAGTCTGTGTTCATAAGCTTAGATGAACCCTTCATTGTACTTTTACGTTGTACGCATGTAGCAATATCAGTGCACCATCCTCCTCCCTAATATTCACATGATTATATCTTTAATTATATTTTGTATATAATTTGTGATAAGGTTTTATTAAAGGAAAAAATAATAGTAAACTAACTTCCATATGAACGATCCAATTGTTCACTCCTGAGCCTGATCCCTTATCGAAATGGTACGCTGGTGCGCTTCCATCCAAACATACTACAAAAAATATAGTTATTAGTTAAAATAATGGTTAAGAAATGTTTGATTCTAAAATTATATCTGGAAATAAATATTAAAATCAAAATAATTATCCGATAATATTTTACTTGCTTACCAGCTCCTTTGGCCACCGCGGATTCAAGATATGTGATAGGCACAGCTCTGGCTGCGATCACCAACACGGCTAGCACTAAAAAACTTGACCACAATTGCTTTGGCCTCACCATTCTGTAACAAAATAAAATAAAGAACTCACAAATTAGTTAAAATAATCTTGTTTGAAGTAAATATAATTTGTTGTGGTTATAATGATAGAACATTCGATTAGAATGTTTATTATCTTCCAAATATTGTAGAGGGATCAGCTCTAACAAAAGCTTTGAGATCAAGAAATGTGATCGGATCTCAAGTGATCGGACATGTCTAATTTATTTATCTATTTTCTGACTAACAACTTTGTGTTCTAAAAAAAAAGTTGGTGTTCAAAAATAAAGTAAAAGAAAAACAAAAAAGAATCGTCAAGAAATGGTGTTAAAATAAGGCCTAATTTTTGTTGTTTCTATATGCAGTTTCTCAAAGTAATAACTTATTAAATTGAGAAAATACTCCTATATGTTATAAAAATATCATTGGTCCATTGGGACACCAAAAAGTCGGGGGACCAGAATGACCAGTCCATGTGTGTTTAGTTGGCCGTGGTATTACTATTTTTACCTCGATGGGTGTAGTCCACCGATTTGTACTGTTATTACTTTAAATACGAAAGATATAAATAAATGCCTAGTACTCATAGTAATTATTAGTCAAGACACGATCTATTTAAAGTGCCATTACTCATATAGTCATTAATAGTCAAGACACGATCTATTAAAAGGATTAGATGCAATATTTGATTAGTTTTTCGTACCTATATTTATTAGATTGCATTTGTATTAAATGCTATTTAGATGGTAGCTCTATGAACTAGTAAATGAATTAAAATGTAAAGAGTTATCCGAAAATACCCTTCTCAGCCAAACTTAAACAGACCGCAATTGTCGGCGCCAGGAAGGGCAAATTGAGAATCATGCAAATAATGAGTATACGATTTATATAGTTTTAAATTCAAATCTAATTTGGTTAAAACCAAAAATTGCAAGATTTTTGCAATATTTTTATTGGACCGCCAACTAATTCGAAAAAAATAAAACACTAGTTGGACAAAAAAAATGACAATAATAGGACTGAAACCAAGAATTGCAAGATCTTCTGCATTAACTATGAATAACATGATTCCAAAATATATCCAAATTAAGCTATGGTTGAATAAGAAAATCTGAGTTTAGCTCTCGTAGTTCAACATGAAAGAATAATCCAAAAAACTAATAATGGAAGAACTGAATAATATCTAAGAAACTATTATAGAAACTTCATTGGAACCAACTGTAAAGAAGAAGAAGAAGAAGAAGAAGATATCAAAATAAAAACGAAGAAGATTTTACCTTGAGAAAATGGCTCTTCAAGTTCTTATTGACGTTGAGAAAAAGTTTTTTTGAATGTAAAATGTGCAAATGAGGAGTCTTCAAGAGTAAGGTTTAGACGTTTGAAGACAGCCATTGATGTCTTCTTTCTTATATAGATGGATACAGAATAATACCACACGTTGATTAGAAAAACCTTTCATTTTCTTTTCTTTTAATTTTTTTTGTTTGGTTCATTTAATGTTAAAATAAGCATAAAGTTTTTTGTTTCTTTCGTGTATTCGACAGGTCACGAGATATTTAACGTAAAAGACTCTCAAGAAACCTTCCTAGTAATAGTACTATTATTCACATTTACTATTTTTTTTTTTTTTGCTATGAAATTCACATTTACTATTTATTCACATTTCTTAGTCATAATCGTTATTTGAATTTTCGAATTTTTACTCTAAATATTTCCTTAAAGTATTTTGTTTATTTAGTGTTACCTGTTAGCAAATCAAATATATAATTAAAATTTTAACACATAAATTGTTTTAGATAGTAGAAGTAGATGTAATTTAAAAAAAAAGTTGAACATGTTGTAAGTTGCAGGGTTTTTTTGGGTTTTATTTGAAGTTGTAGAATAGATCATCAATTCGGAAATATCTAGTTATATCAATTATAAAAATAGTTAGATCCTTTTGTTGTAAATCATACGGTAATACCATAGAATAATAAAAAAAAAAAATAGAGGTTTTGATCTTATTGTGGATGGCTTCCTACATTACAAATCACTTTCTATCACATATATTGATATATATGGAGGAAAACCACATGCAACCACCTACATCAACATCTTTGGACCGACGATCATCTCTTCTATCAACAAATATCAATTCGAAATAAATTCATTCTAATCCGCTCTTTGGGTGATTTGAGATCAAATATGATGATTTGCTCTCCAATTGAGAAGCTCCCTTTTTCTATCTCATTTATTATTTTTGTTTCACTCTAAATTAATTTTTTATTCTATTGTGAATCGTTAGTAAAATCATGTTAAACCATGCATAAAAGTAAAACCATTTTATCATCATATAACTATTTTATTATGCACTATTCTACCTTTATATCGTTTTACCATTTTGGGGATTACCAACCAAAACAAAAAGTCAAAAATATATAAGAAAAGTAGAAACAAACAAAAAAGGAAATACTTTTTTTCTACATTATTATGATTTACGACACTACACTTGTTCTTTTGTACGTACTAGTAAATGACCTACATCGAACTCAAAACTTATGTCTGGACGGAATCTAACGAAACTGCTGTACTAACGTCCATATCTGGCCTACTGAGAAGATATATCTTCAAAATTTAAAATTTGAAACTACAGTATTATACATTGAATTATTTCTTCAAAAGAAAAATAATTTGCCACGTGTAGTGTCGTGTCGGTCCTCCAAAATGCACCGAACCAAGTTATTGCGGAATGCCAAGAGTTTAAGACCTAATGGCAATTTACTTACATTATTCTGACTTTTTCTCTTCCTCATCTTCATTTTGTATTCCAATAACTTGATTAAATGAATACTTAATTAGATTTTTAATTTTTAATATTGTTCTCTTCTAATGAATAGTAGGAGTATTAGGTTAGAAGTGTTGTCAATTGGACTAAACGGAATTAGATATATTATATTTTTTAAAATGAATGATATTTTAATGCAAAAGTCAAACATTAAATAGCTTGTTGTAACCATAATTCTTGAATTGGCGGTGATATGCACTTTTTTTTTTTTTGGATCGATAATACACTAAAATCTTGATAGCCAGCTTATGCATCCTCCGATAGGTCTATAATTAGTAGTATGAATTTTGATGTAATATGTCTAACTACAATATAAATGAATTTTGGAAAACATCATTACTAAATGATGTAAGGGAAGTAGGGTCCGTGGGACTAGGAAAATGGGATAAGGAAGTGGCCCGGAAGATGTCGATTACAATTTTGCCAATTTTAAAGTGTTTATTTTATCTTTCCAAAACCTGAAAACGCGTTTAATAATACAGAAAGCATATGGGATTTGACTTTTGACTTTTGAGTCATGACTTTGTTACATTTATTTGAATAAGATCACATGATATCTATATCTATATTTCAAATAATTAGGAGATGTGTCGGAGCCGAACATGTAGGGTGGGAATGGTAAAGTGGTAATACTCTTTGGAGTAAAATATTTAGCTAAAAGAATAATTACTTAGTTTTCTATTTTCATCAATCAAAAGTGAAAATTTTATATGTTTGTGTTATTGATGTGTTATCATTTAAATATGAATTATATTGTATTTTAATAACAGAATTTTTTGAATGGTATGAGATGCCCATCAACAAAAGTTCCAAAAAGTTAATTTTCTGATTTACTATCCTTTGTTTAGTTAACACTGTTTTTGATTCAGTTATTTTACCAGCTGATATCAACTAGGGTACTGAGGATCTTCTGGAGTTTGTGTAACAAAAGAAGTAGGGAATAATAAACCTTTTTATGTTACAACTATTTTTCGATCAATATCTTTTTTCTATAGCTTTCGCGACGTGCATATATTAGTGACACATACTAAAGCAAACAGTATCATTTTCAGAAATCACCGACTATCTTTTTTAAGAAATACCTTTTTGTTGTGGTTATATATTAAACTGATAAAAATACTTTAACGTAGTATTTGTTAAATTGTCGATTTTTCAAATCGGTACGGGAGAATTGTGACTGCACAAGTCAAGTGCACAGACAATGCTTGTCTTACCTTTTACTTCGAGGTAACATATACCACCATACCTATTTGTCCAATTAATTCCTCTGTACATTTTCAGATTTTAGTAAGAGAAAACTGATGTACGAACTTTTTATTAAAAAATATTAAAATAATCATGATGATAAGTAAGATCGGTACGGTTACAAATAAACCAAAGCAAACACGAAAATGATAGCAATTTTTATTAATTAATAAGATGAACAAAAGGCAAGAAATTTGCATATATACCATGAAATATGAATCATGCATACACTAAAAGATCATATTGTTGAATTGCATAATTATTTTTTTCAACATGCATGGTAACCTGAAAAATAAATATAACAAAACTCAGTCAAAGAGAGAATATCTTGTTAACATGGTTGAAGAATGGACCATCTAGAATTATTATATGTAAGGTGGGCTCAGGAATTATTTGCAGCTTCTAGCATGATAATTGGACATCTTTTGGGTCTCTCATGGAAATTACAAGAGAAAATGTACCAAGAGTTTCTGGTTTGCCTCCTTATGCGGTGTTAGCTGTGAAGCTTTCAGAGATGGGGAATTGGTGGATCTCAAGGAACATAAGTAGAAATCTAATAATCAAATTGCTCAAGGAATGTTTGCTTTCTAGCCTGTGGAAGCTGGGAGATGATCAAGCCTCAAATAAGTTCTCTACCTCAAAGACTTGGCATTATTTGAATCATCTAGGTAATAGAGTTGATTGGTGTGAGTCTATTTGGTTTAAGGGTCGAATACCAAAACATGTTTTTATTTCTTGGATCACTACAAGACATAGATTGTATACTAGAGACAGAATGTTACGTTGGGGAATGACAGTTCCCTCCCTATGCTTTTTTTTTGTGTTGTGCACATGATGAATAAGAGCTCAATGTTTCTAGCTGTAGTTGGGTTGCGTTGTATTCTCTTTTGTAGGTGTTTAGCCTTATCTACGGCTACCATGTACTGCTCTGTCGGAAGACATCCAACTCTAGGATGCTAATATATAACTGTCTGAGAGCATCCTTAAGACCATCCACAACGGTTTATCCTCACACATCTTAGAGGAATAAAAAAAAATTGGGAAATATTAAAATAGTGTCGCAGGAGGCCATACTCGAGTCTTGGGTAAGATGTGTTTTGGGTCGAGTATGAGCCACGTGTCACGCTTTCCCAGATTATTCCATCTTTCTCTGCTCCTGCTCAAACATCCCCCGATGCTGATGGTCTAAAGCGGTAAGTGCAAGGATATAGCTTAGGGATGAGAAAATATTAAAATAATATAACCAATTTCTATTTTCTCTCAAATGAAACCAATTTTTCATTAACCAAAAAACTTAACCAATCACACGTTG
>OVBW01003029.1:0-10828 GCA_900406355.1 Erysimum pusillum
ATGTAAATATTCAAAATAAATGATGTAATCTAGCACTTTTTTTGTAGTGTTCGGAGTAATAGGATGGAATTTTTTTACAGCTCAATTACTCTGAAACCACCAGAGTAAACTCTTTTTGTAATCACATTTTTTTTTCCAGTATTAAAGTTTTAGTTAAACAAAACTGGAATAAAAGTTTACCCTATTACGGTAGATTCATCTAATATTTTTTTTTTCCTGATATTATTACGTCCAATAAATTATCAATCGAACTCAATATGAATTTAAGTTATTTTAAAAATATATAAATATGTATAACAAATTTTTCATATTGCTGTACTTTTGGGTAAGAAGTCATTTTATAGCATTTACATAATCAGGATTGTAAAACAAAATTATTCAAATCATCTAATTAAATTTTACTACACCATACATAAAAAATGTGTAACAGAATATTATTATAAATTTCCACCATACATAAAACCAAAACAAAAAAAACTTCCACAAACATATCTAACGTTATAATTTCGACTAGTATACACAATGTTATGATTCGAATTATNAGGTATCTGATATGTAGACAAAAATAAATACACAAACTCAATTATAGGTCATGTGGTCCACAAAGAAGCACAAAATTTAAGAAATAGTAGAATGCAGTTATGTCACCATTTATTAATCACAGTCACAGCTAATTGAGTATTTATTTAATTTGTCCAGATAGACTCATATTATTGCATGAACTAGTAGGAGTTATATATTAGTCTTCAATCTATCCTGGCTAGCTCTAGAAATAATTCAATTGTTTTCTATTTGCAAGTATAAAATCTAGTCTACGTCATGGATGATTTGATTGTAGTTTTTTCTGATATAAAATATATTTTATACGTAAAAAGTACAAATGGTTTTTCTTCAGACAATGATAAGAAAATTCGATCGGATCCATAAAATTTTATTTATCTTCAAGGTCTGCAATGTATTATGTTAAAGTAGTGTTACTGAGAGTTTCTAAGTAAGAAACTTTTCATAAAAAAAAACCTTACAAAAAGAGAAATATTAAAATTATTTCTTATATGAGAAAGCACAATAAGAATTTAATTCGGAGAATTTTTTGAAAATTTATTTTTAAACATATTAGAGTAAAAATATAAGAAAAGTAAGGAAGAAAATAATGCTTACATATGTAGAAGATTTTATATTTTTATAGGAAAATACATTAGGCAAAAAGTGGCGTTACTATATAAATGATTTGGCAATCGAAAATTCGAAATAAAAGTTGTGAAAGAGCATTGTTTCTTTAAAATATAAATATAAGTATATAATTGGCCTCTATAAACAAACATAACGTTAAAAACTAAGGGATTTTAAAGAAGATATATGAATAGAAAAGTGTTCCTTAATCATTTCTGAAAAATGTGGCCGTAGGCCATTATTTCTAATTTTTGTAAGAGAGGCACGGTGTTCTTGGTAGAGTTACTATTACTGGTGGCACACTGGCACGGTCCTGTCCTGGTGGAGTTACTATCACTTTTTTTTTGGTAAAAGAGTTACTAACTTACTATCACTTGTTATATACTTGTTTCATTTTTCTTGATTTTAACAAATGTAGAATCTTAGTAGATCATTTTAGCCAAAAAAAAAAGAAAAAAAAGGAATCTTAGTAGATCATAGCACCTAAAGATTAATCGGAAAAAATATTCGTACTTGTTCTTTGCTATATGGATGCGATGTGGAATTTAAACCTTTAAAGTCCTCTAAAACCGATACTATTCAACCGTAAGACTACAAAAGTATTAAATGTTGGCACAATACAATTGAAGAATTTTCTGTGATTCATATTAAGAAAGCTTTTTTATTTTATTTCATTTGATACTTTAGTTTTCGATACAATTTGTTTTTGGACTATTTATATTTTCAGATTTTTAACTGTTTTATTTATATAAAAAAAAAAATAATTTAGAAAAAAATAATTTAATTTGTGTGCAAAAATCTTAAACATTGTTTAGAACTAAACAGGAAGTAACTTTTATCATTTAAAAAAACTTCAACCAAAATGTCTAATTTTTGTCTTCTTAGTACTATTATCCATAGATGCGAAGTCCATATATGTGCAAAAGGTTCATAGGTAAATTATTTTGATACCATATTTCCAAATATCTGGTTTTCAAACACGCGAAAATAATTTTTTTTTCATAAGTATTACACAATTGAAAGGGGATCTGATGATTCTGATCCAATTTGACCCTTATTTTCCTAAAGCATTATGACTACGATTCTAAAGAGAATGTACAGTCACACACCTAAAAAACTTTAATTAATAAAGCATCAACATATTCTATTATGTGCATGCTATTTTATTTTTCTTGTTTCCGAATCCTTTTTAACTTGAACATTTGGATGGTATTCGAAAGAAAATTCTAGTGCTCTGACTCAATGATATTGGCCAATTTGTTTCAATTAACCATATCTACATTTGATCTATAATTTGTCCACGTTATTGGCTTTTCTATTTTTACCTTACTCCACATACTCACAACACTGTCTCTTATCAAGATGGGCACATTTATGGTACGATTTATGATTTAACGTTAATTTAAAATTTTGTTAGTTTTTCAAGGTCAGATCTCATCGCATCTGTAGCTACTCAAATTTCCACGCATTAATTCCAAAGTTTAACCAAAGCAAAGCAATGCAATGCCCACATTTAATTTTCAGGACCTTAAATTTTGCTTAAAATAATAATGAAAAACCTATCAGATCGGGGTAACCAAGTTGCTCGAAATAGAGTATATGCGATTTGTCAGCCAAATTCATCTAACAATTATAATATCTTTTAAGTTTTAACCCATATGCTCTTTTTCCAGGCCGATATAATATCAAAAACAATGATATTAAAATAAACCAAACATTATTATACTCAAATCATTACTTTGCACAAACAATGTGAAGCCCCTAGTGTCCAAAAACCGCTATAAAGAGTTCACTCGTCCACATTCACATTCACATAACAAAACAAAATCATATATTCACATTCCCAAAAACAAAATAAATTTTGAAATACATCTCCATATAACTTTCTCCTACGGGTTTTATTTGCGTTCATTTCTTATCAAATATTATTTTTCAATACTAATTTGCTTTCTTGTCCTACATTTTCTTTTTAAAAAACGTTTTTGTGATATCACGGCCAGAATAATGGAAGATTCAAGCTTAATGGATTTGATGATCGACGCAGATGAGTATCTTATCGATGACTGGGAATCCCATTTCCCGGTATGTTTGAAAACTAACACCAACCCAAATTCTGGATCCGTATCCGGATCGGAGTTTGAGTTGGTACCGGAGAGACCCGCAAAGCAAATGAAAACAAACAACAAAAACGTCAACTCAACATCTTCTTCTCCTTCGTCTCCTTCTTCTTCCGGTGCACGCACTTCGCAAGTTATCTCGTTCGGGTCTCCAGACCCGAAGATCAACCCCGCTGAGACATCCTTGAACTTCTCCAACCAAGTAAACATGGACAAAGTGGGTTCTAAGAGAAAAGATTGTGGTAATAATGGAGGAAGAAGAGAACCACATCTATTGAAAGAACATGTTTTGGCTGAACGTAAACGTCGACAAAAGCTCAATGAGCGTTTGATTGCTCTCTCTGCTCTTCTTCCTGGCCTCAAAAAGGTAAACATTACTAAATCATATATCCTTGACTTTAATTGTATATCTTCATTTGCGTTTAAATTTATATGTTTTATATACAAATAATCAAACCACTAGAACCTTAAAAACTCATTTTTAATCGTAAATGTAAACTCAAAGATCAAACAGAAGAAAACAAGTTTTACGTGCATTTTGAGTTTGCGTTTACACTTTACAAAAATACTTTATAATAATCTGAAAATGTTTTTTTTTTAGTAAAAGTTTTTTTCTCTCTCTAGTGAAAAAATTTGTGTTTAATATAATTGAACCAGTATTAGTTTTATTTTGTGTGTCCCACTAGTCGTCAGATGTGGATCACATCTGGATGGTGACACATTGAGATACTCAACCTGATCTGCATTAACCTTTTTTTTTTTTTTTTTTTTTTTTTTTTTTTGNAAGCAACGGTTCTTGAAGATGCGATCAAGCATTTAAAACAACTTCAAGAACGAGTAAAGAAGCTTGATGAAGAGCAAGTCGGAACCAAGAAAATGGATCAATCGGTTATATTGGTGAAGAGATCTCAAGTGTATTTAGATGATGATTCTTCATCTTATTCATCTACTTGCTCTGCTGCTTCTCCCCTGTCTTTTTCTTCGGACGAAGTTTCGATCTTCAAACAGACGATGCCTATGATCGAAGCGCGAGTTTCAGACAGAGATTTGCTGATTAGGGTTCATTGTGAGAAGAACAAAGGTTGTCTAGTTAAGATCTTGAGTTCCTTGGAGAAGTTTCGTCTTGATGTAGTTAATAGCTTCACTTTACCCTTTGGAAATTCAACTCTCGTTATCACCATTCTCACTAAGGTATTTATCGAAAATCTTATAATGTTTTTATGATATCACATTGATTTATATGTTGCAAAAAAAAAAAAAAAATCATATTGATTCATGTATACAAAATATTTAAAACTATTTTTTCTCTATATATGCAGATGGAAGACAAATTTTCACGACCTGTTGAAGAAGTGGTGAAGAGCATAAGACTTGCATTAGCTGAATAGTAAAAAAAAAATGGTTTATGTGAATTTCGTAGTGGTTAAACGTGTGGATGTAATGAGGTTAAGTCGCCAATTTCGACCGGACCACTCGGTTTAATTGAATAAGGAGTAGTTAGCTAATAAGATTAGAGAGAAAGATATGCACGAAATATGGGATTTTGTCATTTGTTGAGTGCTAAAGTGTTTACCTAATGATAGCTGTATTAGTGGTTTGATATATTGTCCCCCAATATGATTGGGTTGATTGAATGAATGAAGAGTTTTATTTTATTGGCTTCCTGTAAAATCTTTAAGGATCTATGAGAGGGACTTTTTGCTGCTATAACACTTTTGTAAGTTCTTTGTTGTGAATTCTTATAAAAAATTTAAGTTCAATACTTCAATTGTCCCCATGGATTCTAATAGAAATATATATTTACATGCATTGTAAAATAAAACAAATTGATAATATCGTTACAACTTTGCTTATTGACCCCAATTAAAAATGTTCTAAATCAGTTTTGACCCTTGTTATTTATAAACTTCGATCCATGATTTTTTCCCATTATCATTTTTACTGGTCGACCAAATGGCAAATGCCATATTTCATGATCATTTAAGTATTACTTTTTCTTTCTTTATCCTAAATCATCCTCTTCTTTATACCATGAAGAACTGAATCATTGCTCATTTGCATCATCTACACATTCATTTTGATATATATTATTATTTTCTTTTACTTTTTTTCTATATCAAACTTTGATATATTCTTATTTGGGGTTATATATTTAATAAATATAAACAAAATATAAAGTTAAGGAAAATCATTTATATTATTTAAAAAAAACTTCATATATTTTGTTTGACAAAAAGTATTTAATATATTTTTGTTTTCATTTCAAATTGACTCCACTAAAACTGGTGGTTAGATCCGCCACGGGTGGTTGTAATATATTTTAGCTAAATTGGGGCAATAAAACTTTTTGAACTGTTGTGGATAGCTAGCTATAGCTAGACAAAACACAACACATCATTTAAAGACAATTTATTGTGTCTTGCGATTGGGATAAAATTTCCACAAGACAATCTGACAATGACAGACGATCGGAAATATTTATTTTTTATAAGACAATGATAGCCAAAAAAGTTTATAATTATAAGACAAGGACAAAAAGTTACGAACAATGTATATCACTTAAAAGGAAAAATGATCGAAGGAACTGTTACTTATAATCAACAAAACCAAATGGTTTTTTTTTGGTCCAGTCTCCAGTGGCACGTTTTATGACTATCCAAAGATCGTGTTGTAGTTCAATTCCATTTAGAAGAGATTTAAGCAAAGCTTAGATCTAAGCAATAGCCATAAAAAAAGGGCTAAACTGTATTGACCATCCCCACAATATACTTTAAAAAATATATGTACTTAAGAAAAAGGTAAATTGGATATAACTGCACACATTTTTAAGTGTTTCATCCCCACAATTAAAGCGTTATACATTGAAAATGCGGTCCAATTCAGTCATGAGTGAGGTGCATATATGTATATAGACATCAGTCACTTTTACTATTGGAAAGTATTTGAACAGTGTTGGAGAAGTGGTGAAACACTTCTTGGACAAGAAGTATATTGAGTTGTGTCTTAAGCATCACATGACAGCATATTATTAATCCGGGTGATTTTTCTTCTCTTTCTTTTTACTTAGGGGCTGTTCGTTTTTGCATTTGGAAGCTATATCTGGCTGCTGGCATTTAGATGTTGTTTGTTTTGTCACAAAAAAATTTGTAGTTGAATACTGTATCTGAATGCAAATTCACGGGCATCTCAAAATTCCAGATATTTTAGATGCTGACAAATGGAGGGTTCAGATGCTGGAATTGCATCTGAAATGTGTTAATGACAAAAATACCCCTAAACCTAAAAGCGTTTTTTCTTCTCAGATCTCTCTTTTCTCGTTTCTCGCCGTCTTCACTCTCTGGGCGAAGCTCTCTCACTGGCGAAGCTCTCGGCGGAGCTCTCGTCGAAGCTCTCAGCAGAGCTCGCTTCTCTCTACTCGTCTCTCTCTTTCCTCAATCTCCACAACCAGATCTTCACTTACCAGATCTTCACTTACCAGATCTTCAACAGCTACAGCAGGTACGGCTTCTTCTATTACCAGATCTTCGTTTGTTCTCTTGATGGGGTTGTTCTAGATAAGGGATTTGTTCTCTTGATGGGTTTGTTCTCTTGATGGGTTTGATGGTTTCCATCTTTTAGTTCTGGATTTCTATTTTAAGATGCTCATCGTTTACTTGGTCGTCTACAGCTTCGTGATGGCTTGAGCTACATCTGTTCATCACATTTGATTACTACATTGAAGTATGTTGTTATCTAAAACGTGAAAATATTATGAAGTAACTTGCGTGAAGCTATTTTGATTCCAGCTTTTACCTAGTTTAAGGAATTTTGAAATCTGCTTAGACTAGGCTTTGTTTTTTATTAATTGAATCCAAACATTGGTAATCACGTTTCATCATTGCATATTCTTTGTATAGATCTCTTATCTATTTGATAATGACTCATTCTAGCTGACTTTTTATCTAAAACTAGGTTAAAGTGCTACTCAGTTCTTATAAGAAGATGGCTTCAACAAGCAGTACTAATGTGAGGAAGAATCCGCCAACAAACAGTTCTAATGATGTGAGGAAGGATCCGCCAGCAAGCAGTTCTAATGATGTGAGTATTCATATCTTTTAATAAAACTTTAGTTAAAGGTCTTATATCATATGCTAGTAGTCCAGTTGAAGGTCTTATGTATATATATTAGTAGTATCCTCTCTGATTTCTTATGTGTATTCTCGAAAATTGTTTGGAGTAATAGAGCACTTATATATGGAGTGATGAAGAAACCCGGTTGTATCTTCAACTTAGGCTTGAAGAGAGAGATAAGGGAAACGCCAAAAAAAGCATGGATAAATGATACAGGAAAGAAAAACATTATGGATAAGTTTTCTGAAGTTTATGGATCAAAACATAGATGGGGTAAATTCAGAAACAAGTACAATACTTGTAAGAAACAGTATTCAACTTTTAAAAGATTGACACACATGAGTGGACTTGGCTATTTCTCAAATGGTGCCATCGACATGACTGATGATTGGTGGGAAGATCGTATCAAGGTATATAGCTCTTTTCTCTTTCGGTTATTTAAAATGATTTCTGAGTTTGTTTGGTTTGGTTTCTGAGTTTCTACAACAGTCTTGGCTTCTTCTATTCTTGTCGAGTCTTAAGTTAAGTTTTAGTTTGATAGTATAAGCAAGTAATCTATATTAAAATGCCTTTGTGAGTTTTGTGGACAGGTTCTTGATTTGTTTTCTCATGTGTCTTAAAAATGTTTAGCTTCATTTGTTTTCTTAACTTGTCTCATATGTTCTTCTCTTACGGTTCATATTTTATAACAGGAGTGGCCTGGAGCTAAAAAATTCAGAGAGAAATCAGTGGCCAATATGGATTTAATGGAAAAACTATATGGTTCAGTTCATATTAGTGGTGGAGAAGGTTGGAGTGCACAACAAGGGGAAGAACAGTTAGATGCTATGATGCTTGATGAAGATATAAATGAATCTGATGCTCCCCCTCCAGCCTCTTTTGCAGCTGAAGATGATGTCCCTTCCACCACTAATGTCCCTTCCACCACTAATGTCCCTTCCACCAGTAAATCAAAGGCTAGTAAGAAAAGAAGAGTAATCGTTGATGTTGCGGATGCAATTAGGGATGCAATTAGTGGCAGTACTCAGTCTCGGGATCAGTTTCTTGCTAGGAAAAATCAGATTTTAGAACAACATCTTGACTATTTAGCCCAAAAAGAAAAAAAAGAACAACATCTTGACTTAAGTTGTAGCCAGCCCCTTGCTATGGATGTTTTACATTCGTTAGGTAGTGTGAGGATGTGGTCTCCTCTTTATAAAGCTGCCATTCTGCATCTCCAAGCAAATCATATCCACCGGCAAACACTTTTGGCTTATAAAGAGGAAGAGAACCAGGTCTTGTATTTGGAGTTTGCTACTGGTGAAAGCAGATATGCATAGAGAGAAGACGTTTGGAGAATTGGAAACTTTAGCTTATGCTTATTATTATGAAACGTAGCCTTTGTTATAGGCATGCTTATTATTGGAAACTTTAGTTTATGCTTATTATTATGAAACATAACTTTATGTGTTTGTTAATGTTTATGAAACTTAACGTAGCTTATGTGTTTTTTATGTTTATGAAACTTAAATTTAAAAAATGCTTTTGTGCATGAAACTTTAATAATCGGTTTGCTTATGGTTGGTTTTTATTGTATTTGTAGAATTCACTCAGATTCTTTACTGATGATGATGACACGGAGATAATTCTAGAGGATGAACAGAATATGTATCGTGTTATGGGAGAGTTGGTTGGAGTATTGGATGTCCACTATGACAGACAAGTACAAATGCGGAGGACACAACGTGGTGTTGGATGGCGTCGCGTGCAGCGATTTATGGTGGAATCCGAGAAAGAATGTTTCGACATCTTACGTATGAATCAAGGTACTTTCATGAGCTTATTTCATAAACTATCACATCAATACCAGTTAAAGGAATCATCTCAAGTTTATTTGGAAGAAAGTGTGGCAATGTTTGTGGAGATGGTTGCACAAGATATAACTGTCCGGGTTTTAGCTGAAAGATATCAACATTCGCTTGATACTGTCAAAAGAAAGTTAGATGAAGTTTTGGGTGTTATTTTGAAGTTTGCAGCAGATACTTTGAAACCGGCTAGAGGTGAATTCACAAGAGCTAGTCCCACTTTAGTAAACAATCAGCCCTATTGGCCATATTTTAGAGATTGTTTAGGTGCTCTTGACGAGACTCATGTGCCGGTTCGCCCTCCCTCTCAGAATGTAGAACCTTTTATGGGTCGAAAAGGAGAAGCCACAATGAATGTGCTTGCTATATGTAATTTCGAGATGAAATTCATATATGCATATCTTGGAGTGCCTGGAAGAGCACATGATACAAAAGTGCTGACACATTGTGCTACAAACAATTTTTTATTTTGATTATGTTATTTTCATATATTCAGAGTTTAAAACTTAAATAAAATTTTAGAATTTATTAAATTTAGTTGTAAAATATAATTTAAAATATTGAATAATTATTTAAAATATTTTTTCAGATATATAATTAATATTCTACTTATTTATTAGTTACAAATATAATTGTAACTATATTTATTTTAATTACATATAAAAACATGTCCTTTTTTGTCTTTTTCAATAAGAGCATCCAGATATTATTACAAACTTAAAAAACGAACATATTAGCATTCAGATGCTATATCTAGATGTAGATTCCAAAATCAAAAACGAACAGCATTTGGATACAACATCCAGATGCAGAATTTAGATGCCACATCTAGATGCTGCACCCAAATACAAAAACGAACACGCCCTAAATGATCGAAACAAAAATCTTTTTGTAAATCAAATATTCCTAAAGTCCAACCATTTTCACTAGATAAGTGCATTTTATATCTCTTCACCTTCAAGTCAAGAGTGTCGATTCTCATTACCCATCTCGAATCAAAATGGTATTCTTTCTTATGTGTGTGGTGTGAAGTTTAGAGTTTGATGATCTTGATTATTGGCACAATTGCTAAAGTTGTAGTTAACATGTGGTTTATATAGGTCGTTCTTGCTCCTTCCAAAGGTGAATGTACTTGGTTTATCTTTCACTTTGTGTCTTCAATTCTCATTTTTTCAATCCCTAACCTTGTTCTTTTATATACTATAGTGCTTATTTCTAGAGTATCGAAAAACAAACCAATAATCGACTCGTCACTTAATGCAAGATGGAGATGTTATGGCTTTCTTCTGCTCGCTCTGTTTTGGAAGAAATGGTCTTGAAGTCAAAGTGGATAAAGAACACTCCCCGACTTCGCCTACGAACGGTACTTATGTAAACATCTATATAAGCGTGTATGTTGTCTTATGTAAAAGTTGACGAGTAATAAAATAAAAGAAAAACTTCCAGGTTTTATGATATGTTCTCTCTCGTCCAAAAGTCTCTCCTCTTTTGATCAAGTTCTTAGCTATAACTCACAAATCACAATACATAGTACAGCATAACAAAACAATATTGCCAAAACATGTAAGAGTGAAACATGGTTCCTCA
>OVBW01003030.1:0-10825 GCA_900406355.1 Erysimum pusillum
GAAAACGGATAACTATAAGACCATATAAAGAGAAAGGAAATATTCCTTACACCATCGTCAACACTTTGTTCAAAACCATTCTTGGTTGCGACTTGGCATGGAGCCACATTTTAACGAACCATACTTAGCCACTTCTCTTCAAGACTTCTGGGGTCGACGTTGGAACCTCATGGTCCCGGCTATAGTCCGGCTAGGCGTCTACTCTCCAATGCGTTCAGTATCCCAACACCAAATGAGGTCCGATTGGGAAAGGTTCATGGGGTATGTGGTAACGTTCCTTGTCTCCGGTCTGTTTCACGAGCTTGTATACTTCTATGTAACCCGTGAGACGCCTACATGGGAAGTTACCTGATTCTTTGTGGTAAATGGGGTTTGCACGGGGACGGAAATAGCCGTGAAGACGAAGATGCGATGGTCGTTTAGTCCAATGGTCTCACGGTTGATTACAGTGAGTTTGGTTGTGACAGGTCATTCGCTGTATTTCCGTCAGATTGAAAGGAGCAACGTGTTGGAGAAACGCGCCAATGAAGCCTCCCTATTTATTGATTTCTTAAAACGCAAGGTTTTCAATTTTTAGTTATAATCACCAAAATGTGGAATGTCAATTTTTTTTTCCTTTGAATGTCATTGTTTTCATTTTATATCTCTTCTATCAACTAGTTCGATTTTCGTGTTTATTTACGAAAGTTTATTATGGTTTTAAATCACAACAACCGGATTTTCGACATATAGAATTTGCCGCCGTGTGTAGAAAATGCATGAATAAAAGACACTAGCAAGCTTAGGTTATCCCAAGAAGCTCACATATCATTCAAGAGATTTTATGGCAAGGTTTAAGTTTTATTCCCCAAGTTTACGAAATAATGACATTAGCAATAAACATGCGGAAACGAGAGATCCACGATCAGTATTCAGTAGTTTACGACCTAGAAAATGGAAACTTGCGCTTCACGAAATCAAAGAAGAACAAGGTTTCATTGGTGCGTCTCTCCATCATGCCACTTCGTATAAACTGAGGGAAAAACAGCAAACCACCGGTCGCAACTACAAAGCCCATCGTGAGCATCCGTGACACTGACGATCTCACTGGCCACCACCGCCGTAAAAACACTGTCCTCTTCACGGCGACCTCCGTCCCCGTGCAAACCCCATTTAACACAATGAACAAAGTGACCTCCCATTTAGGAGTCTCACGGGTTATATAGAAGTATACCAGCTCGTGAAACAGACCGGAGACAACGGACGTTACCACATACCCCAAGAACCTAGACCAACCGGGATTCATTAGGCGTTGGCAAGCGCACCGGACAGGATTGTAGATGCCTGACCGGAGGATATCCGAGACCATGAGGTTCCAACGGCGACCCCAAAAGTCTTGAAGAGAGGTGGCTAAGTATGGTTGTTAAATTGTGGCTCTAGGTCACGACTAAGAATGATACTTAGCAGAACTTTGAGGGGATCTAAGAGAATCTCAAGCTCCACCGCCTCCACGTATAGGTGCAAGAAACAAAGACCTACTAGCACAGTACGAGGCAGAATTTGACTATAATTATACACATGTAACACGACACCAAAAATCACAATCTTAATGGCGAAACATCGTTTATCGAAATGGTTTTGAGATGGCTGAGATTTAGGGTTTTGCTGAAGCTTGATGGGGTAGCAAGCCAAGCAAACAAATTGGATGAGACTAGGAGCAACTGGGAAAAGAGGTCCTTGATCAAATGCAAATAGGATGAGCTTTAAACTGGCCATCCCGGAGAGGTAAAATGCTGTGGAGCTAGAGAAATGCACAGATGAGAAGAAAAAAGGAAGAACAAAAAACAAAGCACATATGGGAAGAATAGAGAATACTCGATAAACACCGGTTTTGATATTGGCTGATAAGTAGTAACAGTTAGATACTGAGATTATTGCAAAAATCCACACTACGATGAAGTTCTTGAGTTCGTCCTCCATCTCTCAAATTCTCTATTTTTGTTGATGTTGCTGAATTTTGCTTTGTATAAAAAAGAATGAGAGTAAACCAAACCATGTGACTTAAGGCATGTGCTTCTTACAGCTATACAGTGAAATAGATTCTAACAACGAAACAGTTTTGGTTCTACATTCTTCCTATTTCACGATTGCGGATATTCTGAATTCTCACTCCACTAAATTTGAAAGGAATAATGAAACAACCTAAGTCGAAATAACTTCTACGTCAAGCATTGACTTTCTTCAGAAGATCGGCCACTCGGTACCATTTCACAAATATACTTGAATTAATTTGTAAATTAATTTTATAAATACAAACTAACTTCTTAAAAAATGTTGTGAAAACACTTTAATTAAAACAAAGTAACTTCATATTAGAACTTGTGCATGACAACACTTAAGTTCAAATGTAAATACAAACAAACTTCTTATTAGAACTTGTGACAACACTTTAATTTAAGTTCAAATGCCCGCAGAATACAAACTTTTTTTTTATCCGGGTCTAACACTTTAAAAACCAAATGGTAAAAGTAGAACCCACCCTCAAAAACTTCTAAACATTCCTTTTTAAGTGTGAGACGTGTTCATGCCATATACTGTTTTACACCAAAAAGTATTACCATATAACAAAATATTTCTTTACCAGTCATGAAAAGGTTTATTTTATCTTCTGGGTGCATGAGGATTTGACGGTGCCCATAGAAGGCGTTTATTTAAGTTAGCATATCGTGTTCTACCGTAGCTTATATCTAATCAACAAGTGAAAACGCAAAACTGTCTTTTAGACATGCTCTTTTTAGATCGGTAACATCTACTACTGTATATATATTCGTGATTTTCTGTTTTTTTGTTAACGACTCCCAAGTTTGCTAATAATCATCCGGGATATATTGATCCAGCTTTCAATAATTTTTCACTTTGCTATTAATTGCTTATGCTCATAATTGATATATTGAGTTTTTAGTGGTATGAAGCACGGGGACGTCAAATTCATGACGTTTTCGTCTCCGAAACGTTTCGGAAACGGGATACTCCATGGGGACGGAGGAAACGTGTTTAGTCATAAATTCTATAATAAATTTTGAGTTTCATAGATTAATAATACTAACAGCCTCTTGCTATTTTAACATATATGCATATTGTTGTAACACAATCGATGGTTTTGCATATATTATTGTATATAGATTAGATTAGTCAATAGTCATCCTTTTTGCATATTTCAGTGGTTTTATTTGATGGTTTTGCATATATTTTAATAATATAAGTTGTCAAAGATTGTTTTGCATATTTTTCTAATGTAACATAGACATATATTTATAATTTGAGGGTATTTTTTATATGTTTATTGAAGTACCTATGCCGTACCCGTATCTTATAAATTTTTAGTTTTACCGTTTTCGTCCCCGTACCCGTTCCCGTATATGTTCCCGTTTCCGTCCCGGTGCAACTTTAAGGCATCATTTATCCTTTGTTTCATACATTCTCATTCACATTTAGAAGTTTAGATGTGCATTTGCATAGGCATTGTTCTTTTGAACCTAGCCATTATTTCTTTAAACCTTGCCATAAAATCTCCTTAAGGATTTGTGAGCTTCTTGGGAGAAAACCTATCTGGTGTCTTTTATTCATGCATTTCCTATCCGAAAAGAAAAACAGAGTTTGCAAATTTTCTCAATTATGCGATCGATCTTAGGCACTGAACTCGTACTCGGTACCTCGATGATAAGATCGGATCTATTAAGTCTGTCTTGATCGTCCTCATTCTGGCTAGACTCTCTGATCCATTATTTTAGGAGTCATAAAGAATTTTATCCACAGACGGTAACAAATTTTAGATGTCAAAATCCGGTTGTTGTGATTTAAAACTCTATAAAGAAATGGGGATCAAAGCTTCCATACATAAATAAACACGAAACTCGGACTAAAAATGAAAATAATAACATTTTGGTGATCTATACTAATAAAAGGGGGTTCTCTAAGTCTTAGAGGGTGCCCAACTCAGCTTTCTCAAAAATCGTTTTAGGGAAGACACGTGGCACTTCTAACAAAAAAAAAGAAAAAAAAAAAAAAAACATGAATAACCTATTCGCCGATTCTTCTTCACCCTCGACGCATCTCATCCGCTTCATCTTCTTCTAAGAAAAAAAAAAGCTTTAAAACCAAATCCAGCAGCCCAATCGACAAGAATAAATCAATCCAATCAATTCATATTTCTCATCGTCACCCACCTATTCTTCTCAATTTAAGCTTTCCATCGATACCCATCTCTTCTTCTTTCCAATTCAAGCTTTCTTCTTATCGACCAATTGAGTCATAAACATGTTCGGAGAGGGATGATCATGTTGAAGGAAACTGAATACATGCGCCGTCAGAGGCATAAAATGGGAGCTGATGACTTCGAGCCATTGACAATGATTGTGAAGGATGCATTCGGAGAGGTAGCATATATTTGATTTATCTCTTTTATAGATCATACTTTGTTTTTACAGCCTTTTATTGGCAATTTGGCATGCATCTATGGACATCATCTTGAAATTATTCTGTGATGCATCCTCCTCGAAAGATCTTAGGGCATTTTTGGGCCGCAGCCTAATAAGGATTGCATGCTAATTTGTCTCTCTCTCTTTTCAGGTTAGGATATGTAGGGAGAAGGGAACAGGCAATGTATATGCAATGAAGAAGCTTAAGAAATCTGAGATGCTTCGCAGAGGCCAGGTATTTAAATTCCTCCAAGACGCACCAAGCAAGAGCAACTACTAAACTCGCAGAGAAATCAAAGGATGCTTGTAACTTGTAAGTTTCACTTGGTCGTTATCTTTTTTTACAGAGATGTCCACATTTGCAGGAATGAACCATCCAGTATGTTTTGTTCATTGAAAAAGTGTTCTCTCCACTGACATAGACATTTGTGTTAGATATAACTTATGAGGTTATTTTACCCAAAAAAAAAAAAAAAAAAAAAAACTTNTTTCAGGCTTATTCCACAGTTGGAACTCCTGACTATATTGTCCCAGAAGTTCTGCTGAAAAAAGGATATGGAATGGAATGTGATTGGTAGGTGAAGCCATTGGATTTGTGGTCTTTGGTTTCTTTTGTTCAAATGATTAATATGGATGAATAATTTTAAGAGCACTCTTTTAGGTGGTCTCTTGGCGCCATTATTTATGAAATGCTTGTGGGGTTTCCGCCATTTTATTCAGATGATCCAATGACAACTTGTAGGAAGATAATTAATTCATTGCTTTGTGTATCTTTCATTATTGTAATATTGGAGGCAGACTGGGGATTTCAATTCTTACATTCAACTTTTTGTATCTCTTTGGTAATTCTTATATGGAAACTTACTATTTCTCTTTTCATTGTGTTCCCCATTACGCAGATAGTAAATTGGAGAAATTACTTGAAATTCCCAGACGAGGTTAGACTATCACCAGAAGCCAAGGATCTTATTTGTAGGCTTTTATGTAATGTTGAACAAAGGCTTGGAACAAAAGGAGCAGATGAAATTAAGGTGTTGTGTGCTTTGTTTCAACTTTGAGATTTGAAGTTTCCTTATCTAAGATTATTGTGAGAAATCCTAATGTAAATAGATTTTGACTGTTTATTTCAGGGTCACCCTTGGTTCAGAGGTACTGAGTGGGGAAACTTGTACCAAATGAAGGCTGCCTTTATTCCCAAAGTCAATGATGAGTTGGACACCCAAAATTTTGAGAAATTTGAAGAGGTACATACTGATACTATATCATGATGTATATATTGAAATATTGGTGCCACCGATGATGTGTTATGATGTATATACTGAAGTATTGGTGCCACAGATATAATATGTATGCTCCTGATAAAGAAAATAATGTATACTCTTCTTTGATTCCTTCTGGAACAGACTGACAAGCAAGTTCCAAAGTCGGCAAAGTCTGGTCCATGGAGAAAGGTATAGCAAAAGCACTGACTTTTTTTGGCACTATATTATATCATCAAATTCAGCCGGCTTATTTTTTTATGTGACCATATTATATAAAATTTGTCTAAAAGTGGGTTCCTCGAGATGTGTTGGGTGGTGATGATACTATAGACACAACTTAAAAGATTACATGCAAAGAGCTCAGAATTATGAAATTTGCTCAGTTGCGCGTGTTAACGTGTATTTGTTGAATTACATATCATTTTGGATCAATATGAATTACATAAGAACCTCTCATTGGAATGTGTGTGTCATGAACCAAAACAAAAGGAATCCAGTGAAGTTATAAATATATTTTGTGTTCTCTTGGGATTTCAAAACATGAGGTTGGCTTTCTTTTTTTCTTCTACAGATGCTCTCATCCAAGGACATTAACTTTGTAGGTTATACTTACAAGAACGTTGAAATCGTAAACGATGACCAATTACCAGGGATAGGTATTTCACTCACCTTCTTCCTCTGCCGAGGAAGAAGCAACAACAACATAACTGGAATTCCTTGTGAATAACTTTGCATTGTAATGTGTTTTATTGTGCAGCTGAGCTGAAGAAGAAGAGTAAAAAGCCAAAGCGGCCGTCGATTAGATCCCTCTTTGGTAAATGTTTTTTCCATTTAGCATATAACAAAGAAGAGATCTATTTCTGTTTGCATGCTGTATATAAAGAATCAAGCGAATGCTGATAAAGCGAGCTCTGTTTCTCGAAGTTATAGCAAAGCTCTTCGTGTTTCTAAACAATTGCTTAATTGTGTTCTCGGAATCTTTGGTAAATCGGTATGAATTCATAAAAACGATTAAAGGATTCTCTCTAGACTCTTTTTACAAAAATCTGCTTCAATGTGTTGATTACTGAATTTCTTCTGATTATAATTGTTCGGTCCTGATTATCTCTGTGTTTGGGACTTGATAGAACTGAAGAAGAAGCATCCACCGACAATGGAGACTGCGATTTGTGGGAAATTAGCTCTCGCACCATCCACTCTCTTCAATTCTAAATCAGGTTTCTTCTTCTTCTCTTATCTCTGATTCCATATCAAGATCTCTTGATGTTCTGTTTCGAGTCTTTGAATCAAAGTTGGAAGCTTTATTGATCCTCAGAGAAGAGATGAATTAATCAAGGTGAGTAGATAAATTCAAAAAAACTGACTTTTGTGAGATGGTTAAGGTTCTGTTGGTTTTTCTGTACATGTGATTCTTTTAAGTTTGGGGAAAGATTAAAATATAAATGACAGAAGTATTTGTTCCTTGTGAATTCCAATGTTGAATACGATATCAAATAGAGCACAGTTTGATCTTCATACCAAACTTTGTACCACTTGAGCGTCTGTAAGTATCATTTTTCTATATTTTACAATCTGAAATGAAGTTACTTGCTTTTACATTAAATGCATGTGATCCTCTACCTTTTGGTTTTGTTCTAATTGTGGTTGGTTCAGATTTTGGATATCGATATCTCATGGAGATTGCACAAGGTATCAGATGGCCAAAGAAGACGTGTCCAGATTTGTATGGGACTCCTCAAGCCATTCAAGGTAAACCCTAAACAGTATCTCCAAAAGTACACATTTTAAGCCAAACCGTATGCTGCAGAAGATGAAACATGCTTCAACAATTTATCTGAATCCTACTTTCTTGAAATATCAATAGGTTCTACTTTTGATGAAATAACCATTGATCTTGATGTTCTCGCAAGAGCCGACCTTTTAAAATTGCTGAGAAAAGAATGCGAAGAACGTGGAGCAACCATGATCTACGCAATTCATATATTCGATGGTCTATAGGATTGGCCAACTCACATTGTAATATAACCACACAATCTCTTTTCTACTTTCTTTTTCTCTTCTGCTAAGAACAACAAATAACATAACATGTGCCATTGTAGGTGTATGTAGCAAATGGGAAGTTGCAGGTAGCATTGCCAATGGAGAAAGTGAAGGAGACAAGCAATAAGTCATTGATGAGAACAGTCGAGGGTTGACTCAGGAAAGAAAGAGATGAAGAGAGGAAATCAAATGGGCTTCCTGAATTTGAATCACGGGTTGAAGAAAGCCGTGTGACCGGTGATCCAGCTCGGATGCTGAATAATGGATGGGCTGCCGGGAGACTTCACGCTACGGTTGCAGGTGGTGAGGAGAATTTCGTCTTAAGCTCAAACATACTTCTAAGATAATTTAAGCAAGGGAGAGACACTACAATGGAGCAAAAGTGGGGGATAATAATATTTTCTGTTTTGTTTTAACCATGAATAATACTTCTTCTTTTCTATAACCTATTTTTTATCCTCATTTTATAATTGTTGTCTTTATAATTGTATCTTAGTTTCGTAATGGGAAGGGTCAAGACTAAAGCGTCAAGATTCGAGAGATTGTAAAAGTTGATGGTTGATTCTTTTTACAAAAATAAATTCACAATGTAAATTCTTTTTAGTTGATCTGTATTCTTTTGTCAATTTTTTTAAAAAATGTTCAATTCAGTTAATCTAAATAAGTCTATAGAGTGAGATCAAGTCCATTTATTCAATTTTCTGATTGAATCCAGCATTATTACTTACTTTTAGTACTAGCCTTATAGTCAATTGTCTTCTGTTGTTGTTATTATAAATCTTTCTTGATTTGCAGAGATGTTCAGGATATCTAGAATGATGTCTAACCAAGGATTTGGTGATTTTGATAGACTCCGACACAGAAGTTGAGGGTCTTATTTTCCACTTTTCTTTCTTGCATTTTGGTGTGAAACTAATTCCAAGGTTGATTCTTAAAATCATTTAGCATAATTTAAAAAAAATATAGTGATAAACATTTTGAAGACCTAAAATGTATTAAGGTTCTTAAAATATTTTTTAAAATATAATTTTGAAAGTTTATTGTATAAAATTCTATTTAAATCCTTAACACTACCTAAAATATTTATTAAAATATTAATCTATAGTTAGAAAAACAGACCGCGCGTAGCGCGGTTATATCTCTAGTTATAACTAAAACTTGAGAACCTTGCGTTTTACTAAATCAATGAATAGGGATGCTTCATTGGCGCGTCTCTCCAACATGTTGCTCTTTTCAATCTGACGGAAAAACAGCAAATGACCTGTCACAACCAAAAACCCAAATGTGATCAACCGTGAGACCATCGGACTAAACCACCATCACATCTTCCTCTTCAGGATTATCTCCATCGCCGTGCAAACCCCATGTAATAAAAAGAACCAAGTAACTTCCCATGTAGGCGTCTTGCGGTTTATGTAAAAGTATACCAGCTCATGAACCAAACCAGAGAAGAGGAATGTCGTCACATACCCGATGAACCTTGCCCAATCGGAACTCATTTGGTGTTGGCATAATGAACGCACCGGAGAGTAGACGCCTGGTCGGAAAACAGTCGGGACCATGAGGTTCCAACGTCGACCCCAAAAGTCTTGAAGAGAAGTGGCTAAGTATGGTTCGTTGAAATGTGGCTCCAAGTCGCAACCAAGAATGATTTTGAACAAAGCGTTGACTATAGTTAAACAAACGTCAAACACTAAATATAGATGCAATGGATAGAAACCTAATAGTAGAATCGGAGGAAAAAGATGTTTATAGTTACGAACGTTTAACAACACCCCAAAAGTTACAAGTTTACTAAGGAAGACCCAATTAGGTATATGATCTTGAGAGTTAGGGTTTTTTTGTAGCTTGATGGGGAAGCAAGTGAAGCATATGAATCTGAAGAGATTAGTGGGAAGTGGTGAAAGAGGACCTTTGTCAAAAGCAAAATATGATGGGCTTTAAATTGGCTAGTACAGAGAGGCAAAACGCTGAGGTGGAAGAGAACATCGTAAAGGAGAAGAACAAAGGAAGAACAAGAAACAGAACACAAACAGGAATAATTGTGAGTAATCGATGAACACCGCTTTTGAGTTTGGATGGTAAGTAGTAACAGTAAGACACAGAGATTATTGCAGTAACCCATACTTTGACGAAGGTCTTGAGTTCTTCCTCCATCTCTCTGTTCTTTTTTTTTCTAGTTGCTATGTTTTTGCAATAACCTAGGTGGCTAAGTTTTAACTTGGTTGTGCGTGTTCAATAAGTAACCAAATTGAAGAGTAGGAATGTGGTTTACAGGTCAACAATATATGAAGAACAGTGATTGCTTCTACGTGATCTGTCTTCTGACTTCTGAGTTTGCTTCTGATTTGCCTCTCTAAGTGCTGGCTCTTGTGTTATGGTTTGATCACTGCACAGGATCTATGGCCTTGGAACAAATAGCTATGTTATGTGAATGTTTTTGCAATCACAGGTTTTGTGAGTAGACATGAGAGTGAGATATCAGCAGATTTTGAGAAATCATTTATCAAAAATAATATATAGGGGATGATAAGTATCTTTTTCTAAGGGTAAATTGTTGCATAATATAGTGACACAGACAAAAACAATGCAATGAATTGAATAAAAATGGAGGACCCTTTTCATGAATCTAATCAAGCCCCTTCTTCTTCTTCTTCTTCTTTCAAAGTTTCAACTCGTAACGCCGCCTAAAATCTACAAATCACCTCACATTGTTTTCGTATACCTCCTCTGTGTTGTCGCAGACTAGGTCCCAATGTACAACAACATCTGGATCTTCCTGCAGCAGTTTCTAAGTCATCGGACCAATCTCCATGTGACTCTGTGAATAAATGTAGCAGCAGTAGAGCCTCAAAGTAATATACACGCACGGATACATCTCGGTACTGCATAGAGTCGTTTATTGTATTGATGCTTGTATAAGGTTTTGCTTCTCGTTAATTGATCTGTGATGGAACAACTTTGCAATCTTTCTTCTCTCGCAGTCCTGAAATCCAGATGAAGAAACAAAACAAAACATATGGAATTTTAGATTTCTAAGTTCTCGATACTCCTTACTACTTGAGA
>OVBW01003031.1:0-10823 GCA_900406355.1 Erysimum pusillum
CACCAAAACCGCAAAATCTCCATCTTGGTCAAAACCACAAAATCTCGTTTTTCCGCCAAAATTACAAAATATCTATCTCACAGAAAATGCAAAATCTCGTTTTTCTGCCTAAACCACAAAATTTCGTTTTCCCGCCCAAACTGTAAAATCTCGTTTTCCACCAAAATAAATATTTTCATTTCCATCAAAGCCATAAAATCTCATTTTTCCACGAAAACCGCAAAAACCGTGAAGTCTCGTTTTCTACCAAAATTATTTTCTGGTAAACAAAATTTTGCGGTGTTGACGGAGAAACAAATTTTGACGAAAAATTCAAATATGACACGTGGCAGCTGACTCAATATAAATTATACACGTGGCAGCTGACTCACTATAGATTATACACGTGGCAGCTGACTCATCATAGTTGACTAACATAATTTCGGTCAATGTTGATTTTGGCCTAAATTTGATAGTTGAGGTAGTTTTTTGTCAAAATAATTTTAGTTCAGGTTGGAATTGGCACTGTCTAATAGTACAGGTAGAAAAAGGCACCGCTAAAATTGTTCAGGTTGAAATATGCCCTTTTCCCTACAATAAAGAGAGAAGAACGAGAGCTTCCTTCTTCTTTTATCTTCTTCTTTGTCATTGTGATCTTGTGTTCTTCTTGAGAGCTTGTAATCTGAAACCAAAGACATCATCACACTTAAGTGTGGGTTTGTAACCTCATTCTCATAGCGGAATTGGGAGTAAGAGACCTCCCCCGAGACGTAGCGGTTAATCCGTGAACTCGGTGATCAAAGCTCTTTGTGTTTGTTTATTCCGCAAGCAACCGTTCTATCTAAGTTTTCTTAACAGTTTACTTCGAACGATGAAGACCATAGCCTCAAAACATGGAGTCTCGATTCCAAAAGTTGCGGTGAGATACGTACTAGATCAGGTATATCTGCTCTTCCTCACATCACATTGATTACTCTGACTCTTAAGGCCAATCTAGTTTATTGATTTGTCTAAAAATGGGGATCTCATCTCAGCAAGGAGTCGCTGGATCAATGATTGGGGTGAGACTCGGGTTAGCGGAACACATACAAGACGCAAACGCTATATTCTCATTGGTATTGGATGAAGAAGATGTTAATAGCATACAAGAGGTTACCGAAAAAGGTAAAGATCTTCTCCAAGTGATTGGTGACTGTGGTGACGAATACCGACGTATATGATGTATTAGTATATACTCTATAATGCATTCAATCAACTCATGTAATTACACTTTTATGTGTAGAGAATCAATTTTACATTAATAAGACTTCTCTGTTTTTTTTTTTTTTTTGTCAACATGTGTATATACATATGTTTTAGTCTAAAACTTCTCTGGCTTTTCGAAACTAAAGTCATAATATTCAAACTTATTATGATAACTCTAAGAATCCATGAGATTCGTATCTTTGTTACTTGTGTTCCACTGCAAGTAGGAACCACACCAGACTTCAAGGAGCTTTTTTTGCAGCTACCATGTCCGACAAATCCATGGTTTACTATGTATTGACCTGATGATCATACATAGTATATGCTTGGTTTAGCAGTAGACGGGTGATTGATTTTCTAGGTGTATAACTTTTAAGGTAATTTTAGCTGATGCAGATCAAGGAAAAAGCTCTGCAAAGTACATAAACATAGTTTTATCATAAAGTTTTAAACATTGTGTGTTGATTATAGGAAACTAGTCAGAATACTACTTCTTATTGAAATACTATTTTATTAATTATTCAAAATACATAACCAAGATAACTATGAAAATAAAGCTTACAGCTGGATTTGAGTCAAACTTGGAACATAATGAAACAAAAAAGGCCAAGATGATGTGCATTCAGAAAGCTCCTGTTTGGCTCTATTGTCCTCTCCAACAAAGACTATGGGAACTCCACCTCTTACTCCCCTATGATTATATAAGAGAAATTTCTTCTCCTCGTCGACCAAGAAACTTACGAAATTCCTAGTACAAAGTTCCTCAGGTTTCAAATCCACTGTTAAGACCTTGGTCCACGACACAACTTTGGTCTCATCAATCTTATTTGTCACCCATATCTCTGTTCTTGATGTATCTTCAAATTCCAATAACACAGAAAGTTTCTCTTCTCTAACAATGGATAGAGACAAATGATAAGAACAATGAAATGGAAGAAGCAGACGTTCAAATCTTTCTGTTGTATAGTCAAAACTTACTAAGAACATGCCGAGTTGTTTCTCTTTTAAATCAAAACCACACCAGTAAGTCTTTCCCTTCAAAGAAATGCCCAACCTAACATCTTCAATGGCGCAGTCCAAAGTGACATCAAGAGTCCTCCACAAACTCGAGTTAATCTCATAGATTTCGAATTCTTTGTTGTAGCCATGACAACGGCACAAGATTTTGTAGCTAGTATCGCCATATTTATTGTCTTGGTAAGATCCAAGAAAATAGTAACCTGTCTTTCTTGGTAGGATCCACTTGGTTTGACCAGTGCATGGGTTCCAAACCACGATTCTGTTGTAGAATTGGTTGTTGCATAACAATAAGCCGTCGCAGTGAGAGACTCGACCAATCTCGAATGCATAAAAACTAGATTGAGGGTCAAGAAGGCTATATTCAGCTTTGACCTCTACAGATGGGATTCCATCAAAGTTGACGCTCATCAAACAAACCGTATCCTGCTTCGATGTCATGAGAACCAGACACTTTTTTGCTGCTTTGTCCTTATGTTTTCTTATGAATCTCCTCTTGTTGAATAGACAGTTCCATCGTTTGCATGTATATTGTAATCGCTTTAGAGATGTGGCTGGAACACGACAGAGTATCTCTTCTACCAAATCTCCAGGAAGATCCGACATTATCAATGTGATCTCTCAAGGAAGAAAGTGCCGGCGGCTTTGGTTGTTCTCTAGGGTTTTTTTTGTATTTCACGTGTGCTTCTTGTTTACTCTTAAATACACGACACTTTCCTATTTATAAGAAAGAATTAATTTTTGTATTAAACTAAATCTATACCCGAAAGAATAACGAATATGATATTTAATTTTAATAAAACAATTTAGTTATGAATATTATATGTGTTCTAATTAAGTTAACATGACAAAAATATTCTTGTAAGTTATAACTACTTTTAATTTTCAATATTTGTTTCTCTCCCAATTGGTATCGTCAGGTTCTAAAGGAGTTTTTTTTTTTTGGTTTTTTGTTAAAAAAATCTTCTTTTATTAATAAAACTAAATATAAGTTTCAAAACTAGAAAATGGAGATAAAAGGAGTAGGAACGGAATATCGAATAAAAGTGGAGTATCGTCTCTCGGATTATCATGTAGATATGTAATATGGCTAAAATGCTTATTTAAAGGTAGAGATCACCATATCCCAATCTGAAAAAACCGATTTCAAAATTTCGATTACAAGTATATATCTCATGTCATTTCAAAATTTTCTTAAGTTTTACAATTACAAACCCAAATTTTCAAGAAATTGTTCTTTTGTATTAGGGGTACTTTTGTCCCTTGGAGTCTCTTTAGTTAATAAACACAATCTGCGGCTAGGAAATAATAAATTCAAACTCTGGTTGTGTACATTATTTCTTTGAATTTATTATTAGTACGTGTACACGATTTGCGGTGTTCTCAATATTTATTCCGTATATGTGTACGTATATTATACTATGTAAAATTGTCGACATGGTGAAATGATAGACGTACATGACTACATGCATGAGGTAGTGACTGTATGTATATATGAGCTCGATATTAGATGTATACAAGATAATTTGTAAAAAATATTTTATTAAGTATACGAATTATTTAAATGTGTACGCGCGTAAACGTAAACACTTATATTATTACGGTCTACACATAAAACCATGTCTTATATTTTTAACAAATAAGAAACAAGCGGATTGAGATGGGAACGAGACAAATTCGAATTGACCAAAATCACATCGTATCTCTCTTCTATTGAGGCTTTAGAAACTTGAGTTTTGGAGTATTCAAACTCACAAGCTAGATTAATTTAATTTTGTATGGAGAGGTAGTCTCATTTATATAGCAAGTACGTATTTTGTAACAAAAATATAGTTATTTTAGGTAATTTAATAAAATTCACTGAAATTTATAAAGTACTCTTTTAAATTTATAAATCGTTGTGTTATTGCAAGAAATTGGGATATATCAGTCAAACTTCCTTCGTTTAGATGATACCTTAAAGTTTGAAGGAAAAAAAAAATGCATACACTGGACATGTCATCGGTCATTGGTAGCAAAAGAAAATATTTCTAAACCTACAAAATAATTAAGACTTTCAAATCTTTTACAAAGTCAAAGTCACGGCCAAAAAGATTAATATACTTCCATAACTGTAAATTGTAATACATAAGATATACTTTGAATTATATTTTTTATCACAAAAATATATAATTCATATTTAAAATTAATAAATTTATAACTCCCAAGAAAAAACAATAATAATTTATACATAGTTTAACATCAATGAATACTAACATAGACTAGATACATGCATTCAAATATTCAACGTTACATGCATGAATCTTTAGTCATCCTCCCATTCAAATAATCTTGTTACATCTGCAAATAGGGAAGATATAAGTTGTATCTAACCACTCCACTCTCGCATAATTTACACAACCATGTCTTTCACTAATAACCCTCATATTATATTGTTGTTTACGATCTTTAATACTATTATTCGTTTTGCGTCAGCATCAGATTTTCAAATGTTCCAGCAGGAGTACCAACTTCGGGTGACGACGGCTTTTTACCATTAGCCGAAAAGCATGTTGTAAATCCACAACAAAGTAAAAAACAGAGAACTTTTAAATGTACATTGCAGATCTAGTGAGGATGATTTGGGGTTGATCCATATTCCTTGGGATCATACTTGGGGTTTCAGATTTCATGTTAATCTTTAGAAAACTACGAAATTTCATTGTCATTTTACGTGGAATGGAGGCGGATCTCATTATTTTACTATATTTAAAGTATTAAGAGACGATAGTCCATTTGGACATGTTCGAGTTTGTAAAGAATGTATTTGGGAGGTGCGAAAAGACGATAAATATCCTATGTGTCGTATTATTCGCGATGGAGTATCATATCCTGACTGTTTCAAATGGGAGGATGGTCCTTAGGAAAAAAAAAAAACCTTTCCCAAAAAATAAATAATAATTTATATTATCAACCTATCTTATCTACTAAATGTTACCATCAAAATTGATTGAATAAAATATTATTGCCATCTATAATATTTGAATGTTTTGAACTTTTCTTTATTTTCTTAAAACTTATGCGTATTTTATCGTTATTATCAAGAATATAATATACTTATTTTTTTCACCCAAACAAGTTAAATGTACGTAATCTATAGGAAATAAAGAAGTCACATAAAGTTCGTTTCATGGCTATTTAGTAAAACACTCTTATAACTTCATAACTCGTTGTATTATTGGAAGATATTTGAATATGAAATTGTTTTTTGTTATGTATGCATGTTTAGTTAAAATTCTTTCACAACGAAAACTTCCTTCATTTAGATAACAAGAATCTATAAAATTCATAATTTTAAATTAATAAATTTATAGCTCCAAAGGAAAACAATAAAAGTATATACGTAAGTAGATTTTACATCTATGAATAATACTAACATACTAAATACATGCATTCAACGTTACACAAATATACCCGATCCAGTATAAATATCGAGCTTAAGTTCTTTGATCGACCAAAAAAAAAAANAATTACATAATCATGGCTTTCACTACTAAACCTCATTTTATATTGTTGTTTATGATCTCTTCTACTCTTATTCTTTTTGCGTTGATTTGTCAGATGTTGCAGCGGATCGGAAGCGCCAACTTCGGGGGACAACGGCTTGTTACCTCTAGCCAAAAAGCATGTAGGAAATAAAGAAATTTTGAATTTACATTGCAAATCTAGTGAGGATGATTTGGGGTAATTCATCTTCCATATTAGCATACTTGGGATTTTAGATTTCATGTTAACATGTCGAAATCTACGAAATTTTGTTGTCATTTTTGGTGGTATGGAGGTGAATCTCACTATTTTGATATATTTAAAGTATCGGGAGATGATAATACATTTGGACACACTCCAGTTTGCAAAGAATGTATTTGGGAGGTGGAAAAATACGATATATATACTATTTGTCGTATAAATCGTGATGGATCAGATCCTTACTGTTTTAAAATGGAAGATGATTCTTAAGAAAGACAAAAAAAAAACACAAATTATTGTTCACTCTATCTAATCTGATAAATGCTATACCATCAAAATTGTTTGAATAAAGTAATACCATTTATATATACTTTTCGAGCTCTCTACGGAGAGGATAGATCTTTATTTGAAGTTTTATATATCCACAAAACCAAATTAAGTTGTGTTTCTTTTGATGAATTATATTCTTCTACTCTTTTGTTTTCTCTTACATAGTCATCCTTTGCAAACTAAGTTACGTTTCTAACTCTATTTACCAATTGTTTAATTTATTGGAGCTTTTTCAAAACTACCATATGAAAAACACTATATAAGAAACTTGATGAGCAATTGAATGAATGAATCTAAACTCTCAAAAATGATAGGAAATAACCATATCCAAAGTTTATACAGTAACAGACTAACAGTTCATGACTCCGAGAATATATACCTAAAGAATAACAAAAAGAAACTATTGATCTCAGTTTTACGATATATAATCTCATCAAATATGTCTTCATCCTCGTGAAGTTCCTCATTTAAAGCTCCAATCATGGGTTCATCTTTAGGATACTTAATTGCTGTAAAAAAATAAACATAATAATAATCAAAGAAGAGTGTCAAGCAGAGACAGAGAGAGAAACAAAGCAATGGCGATGTCCGTACAATCCGTCTTGGCCACGAACTTAGCGACTACAATATCATCGAATTGATTTAACCGAAATCTTTCTGAACGGTGGGTAAAGCTGAAGAGTGAAGAACGGGAACGACTCATTAGAGATATGCAGAGTTCTTAACTGAATGTGGCAGACGAGTGGTTAAATGATTAGGCTGTTTTGATGATGCAGTTTGACAAAATTGGTGCCTCCTCCAGTTTTTTTTTGTCAACATGTTTCCTATGAGACTGATAGTGATATGGTAATGGTGGGTCCGACTGGGTCATATTTACTACGTACGTATTGACCTGTTGATCATACGTACTATGCCTGGTTTAGCAGTACAACTTAAGGATGATTGATTTCTAAGTGTACAACTTTTATGGTAGTTTTAGCTGATGCAAAGCAAGGAGAAAGCTCTGCAAAGTACATGAACATATTTTTATCATAAAGTTTAACAATTGTATTGATTGATAGGAAACTAGTCAGAATACCGCTTCTTATTGATTATTCAAAATACATAACCAAGATAACTATGAAAATAAAATTGAGAAAAAAAACTTAATTATTCGTTGTTGTTTCGGTAAATCGAAAAGTTCTAGGCCGAAACCTATACATCTTCTCGTCCAGGCAAGGTCTCCGAGTACATCTTTTCTTTTACAGCTGGATTTGAGTCAAACTTGGAACATAATGAAACAAAAAAGGCCAACATGTTATGCATTCAGGAAGCTCTTGTTTGGCTATATTGTCCTCTCCAACAATGTATACCATATCTTTGATGGGGACTCCATGTCTTATTTCCATATGACTACACAAGAGAAATTTTTTCTCCTCGTCGACCAAGAAACTTACGACATTCAATGTACAATGTTCATCAGGTTTCAAATCCACTGTTAAGACCTTGCTCCACGTCACAACTTTGGTCTCATCAATCTTATTTGTTACCCATATCTCTGTTCTTGATGTATCTTCAAGTGGTAATAACACAGAAAGTTTCTCTTCTCTAACAACGGATAGAGACAAGGTTTTATCAGAAGGACAATGACATGGAAGAAGCATACGTTCAAATCTTTCTGTTGTATAGTCAAAACTTACTAAGAACATGCCGAGCTGTTTCTCTTCATCATCTGAAGCAGACCAGTAAGTCTTCCCCTTCAAAGACGTCCCCAGGTCAGCATATTCCAACTCATACTCCAAAGTGATATCAAGAGTTAATCTCATAGATTTCAAATTTTTTGTTGTCGTCATCACAGCACAAGATTTTGTAGCTCTTATCGCCATATTCTTGGTAGGATCCAAGAGCATAGTAACCTATCTTTCTTGGTTGGATCCACTTGGTTTGACCAGTACACGGGTTCCAAACTACAATTCTTTTGCACTCTCCGCTGTTGCATAACAATAAGCCCTCGCAAGGAGAGACTCGAAAAATCTCGAATTTATCTAAACTAGCTTGAGGGTCAAGAAGGCTATATTCAGCTTTGACCTCTACGGATGGGATTCCGTAATAGTTGACGCTCATCAAACAAAGGCTATCATGCTTGAACGTCATGAGAACCAGAAACTGCTTTGCAGCTTTGTCCATATGTTTTCTTATGAATCTTCTCTTGTTGAATAAACTGTTCCATCGTTTGCATGCATATCGTAATCGCTTTAGAGATGTGGCTGGAACACGACAGAGTATCTCTTCTACCAAATCTCCGGGAAGATCCGACATTATCTATAGTAAGAAATTCGAATTACTTGTAAGAATAGGAGACGCAGAAGTTGATCTCTACTGCATTACCATATCCAATTGCTCCTAAGCCATTTGGCTTCTGCAAAAGAGGAACGTCAGAAGGGGCGATAATTTCAAACCAAGATATGAGAAAATTTGAAGCAAACAACAAAAGTTTCAGAAAGTCTTAACATTTGAGCAATAATCTTATTCAAACTGAAATGGTATAGAGACAGATACACAGCAGCTTACTGTTTGGAACGCGCCAAACAAACGCTTGAATACTTTATTAATCAAATGAAACTTTAGTTCTTTGTTACAGATGATTGAACCGAATGCCTAAGTTACCCACCTAAACTACCCAGCAATAAAGTAATTCTCCACACTCTTCTATTCTATGCTCCCCCGCTCAAGAACAATGAATCGAAAAGCAAAAAGCTCACACACACTCTCACCACCTAAGCTATTGTTTTCTTTCGCTCAAGTGATGTTTTCTCCAAAACTCTCTAATCTTGTGTAAGGCGGCTTGTGACCTTAAGATTAGTATTTAAAACCCCTTTTACGAAAACCATATTGTTTAGATCTCGCAATCTTCATATTCGGAATTATCTTGCACCTCAAGCTAATTCCTTTCCTTATCTTGGTGAAATGAATATCTTCAAATCTTGCGTATGGATGCAGCTCAGTGTTCCTTTTGTTAGTAAGCTGTGTTCCACAGCTTGTCGTCCGGATCACAAACTAAGATTATTGGATAAAACAGAACACACAAATTGAATTGGTAAGAAGAGAAATTAGGGCACAAAAAAGAGACGAAACGAACCTGTGTTTTTGATTCAAAATTAGGGAACTGAGTCAACGCGAGACCTTGAACTAGACTCTTTAACTCCCGATTTATGAACTCTCGGAGGCTGAGTCAGCCAAAAGGGTTTCTCGAGATGAGACAAGAGACGACGTAGAATAGAAACAAAGAAACAGTGGTGAATTTGATACGATCTGAGTTGGGTTGATTGGGCCTAGGCTGGCCCAAGGATATTTACTTAGTCTTTAGAGATGTGGCTGGAACACGACAGAGTATCTCTTCTACCAAGTCTCCAGGAAGATCTAACATTATCAATGTGATCCCTCAAGAAGAAAATGTCGGCGGCTTTATTGTTCTCTAGGGTTTTTTTGTATTTCAATTTTGCTTCTTGCTCACTATTTATACACACGACACTTTCCTTTTTATAGGAAAGAATATATTTTTATATGAAACTAGATCTACACCCAAAATATTATGATATTCAATTTTAGTAAAACAATTACTAATTGTGAAGATTATACTGTATATGATCTAATAATTAAGTTACTACTGTATGACAAAAATATTCTTGGAAGTTGTAACTAAACTACTTTTACTTTTCAATGTTTCTCTCCCAATTGGTACGTCAGGTTCTAAAGGAGTTACAAATTAAATAAGGATTGGAAAGGTATTTTTTTTGGCTTCATACCATACGTATTCAGTCTACACATACAACTGTGTCTTATTTTTAACAAGTAAGAAACAAGAGGATTGAGATGGGAACGAGGCAAATTCGAATTGACCAAAATCACAATCACAATTGAGGCTTTACAAACTCGAGAACTAGTTTATTCACAATTGAACTAGCGTCAAGAACCATAATTTATCAAAGCAAACTTTAATTTTTAATTTTGCCCAACAAACTCAAAGCAAAGTTTTTAATCTTTTTAGTTAAGTCACCTACCTTACCAAGTAGACTTAAGAGAAATAGGAATAGAATTTATCAAAATAGAAAATTTTGGTCTTCATTTAGGATTTTAATTTTTTTTTCCTAAACCAAAATCTTATTAATAAAATCACTTAGTTTAACATTTTATTAACTTAAAAAGTTTAAGATCCACTAAATATAGTGAAAGAAAAGTCCAACAACAACTAAATTTATAAAAAAACCTAAATAATTTTTTGTAACATAAAATATCTTAAAAATTAGAAATATGTCACTATATTTGGATACGCTAAGCCATGGTTTGGGTGGCTTATCTTATGGGTCGGGCCTGAAAGTTAGCCATTAACTCAAATCTCTACTACTCCATACGATGTCGTATTATGGTGTACCTCGCTTTAGGTTAATTACAACTGTATATATAAGGTTTACGAACTTCTTAAATTTTTGTTCGGGCATTGCGCCGCATCTCTTAAATATATCTAAAAACTTTTGATTATATTACAT
>OVBW01003034.1:0-10818 GCA_900406355.1 Erysimum pusillum
TTCGATTCCGGTATCAATTGGTACTCTGGCTAATCTGACGGATTTAGACCTGAGTAGTAACCAGTTAACCGGGAAAATACCGAGAGAGATTGGAAATCTCTCGAACTTACAGTCTCTCCTTTTATCTGAAAACTTGTTGGAAGGAGAAATACCGGCTGAGATTGGAAACTGCACGAGCCTGGTCCAACTTGAGCTGTATGATAACCAGTTAACCGGGAGAATACCAACTGAATTAGGGAATTTGGTTCAGCTTGAAGCACTCCGGTTATACAAGAACAAACTTAGTTCTTCAATTCCATCCTCATTGTTTCGGTTAACTTCGTTAACCAGTTTGGGATTATCAGGAAACCAGTTGGTTGGACCAATTCCAGAAGAAATCGGTTCTCTTAAGTCACTTCAAGTCCTTACACTTCACTCCAACAACTTAACTGGAGAGCTTCCACAGTCCATCACAAACTTGAAGAACTTGACGGTGATAACGATGGGGTACAATTATATTTCTGGTGAGCTCCCGGCGAATCTAGGGCTTCTTACAAACCTTAGAAACCTTTCGGCGCACGACAATTATCTTACCGGACCAATACCTTCCAGCATAAGTAACTGTACCGGTCTTACACTCCTGGACCTGTCTTGGAACAAGATGACTGGCAAGATTCCAAGGGGTTTAGGAAGGCTGAATCTTACGGCTCTTTCTCTCGGGCCGAATCGGTTTACCGGCGAAATTCCAGATGATATCTTCAACTGTTCAAACTTGGAAGCTCTTAATTTGGCAGAGAACAACTTAACAGGAACTCTCAAGCCACTAATTGGGAAGCTTCAGAAGCTAAAGATTTTGCAAGTTTCATATAACTCTCTCACTGGACCGATTCCTCGAGAGATCGGGAACTTGAAAGATCTGAATCTCTTGTACCTTCACGCTAATCGTTTCACAGGGAGGATCCCGCGGGAGATATCGAATCTCACCCTCCTCCAGGGGATTGGGATGCATACGAATTATCTGGAAAGTCCAATTCCTGAAGAAATGTTTGATATGAAGCTCCTCTCAGTTCTTGAGCTATCCAACAACAAATTCTCAGGTCCAATACCTGCCTTGTTCTCCAAGCTTAATTCGCTTATTTACTTGAGTCTACAAGGAAACAAGTTCAACGGATCTATTCCTACAAGCCTTAAGTCACTTTCGCTTCTCAACACATTCGATATCTCCGACAATCTTCTCACTGGAACCATCCCTGGCGAGCTGTTATCTTCGATGAGAAACATGCAGCTTTACCTCAACTTCTCAAACAATTTCTTGACTGGAACCATCCCAAACGAGCTTGGAAAGCTTGAAATGGTTCAAGAAATCGATTTTTCGAACAATCTCTTTTCTGGGTCTATTCCAAGATCTTTAAAGGCCTGCAAAAACGTCTTCTCACTGGATTTATCGCGGAACAATCTCTCGGGGCAGATCCCAGATGAAGTCTTCAAACAAGGAGGCATGGATATGATCATAAGCTTGAACCTTTCAAGGAACAGTCTCTCTGGTGTCATCCCCGAGAGCTTTGGGAACATGACGCATTTGGTCTCTCTGGATCTTTCTAGTAACAATCTCACAGGTGAGATTCCGGAGTGTCTCGGCAATCTTTCTACTCTGAAACATCTCAAACTAGCTTCAAACCACTTCAAAGGCCATGTTCCTGAATCCGGGGTGTTTAAAAACATCAATGCTTCTGATCTGATGGGAAACACAGATCTATGTGGCAGTAAGAAGCCTCTCAAGCCATGTATGATGATCAAGAAGAAGCAGAGCCATTTCTCGAAGAGAACCAGAATCATCGTGGTTGTTCTTGGATCAGCCGCTGCTCTTCTTCTTGTTCTGCTTCTTGTTCTAATTCTCACCTGTTTCAGAAAAAAAGAAAAGAAGATTGAAAACACATCAGAGTCTTCATTACATGATTTGGATTCAGCTCTGAAGCTGAAGAGATTCGATCCGAAAGAGTTGGAACAAGCAACAGATTCTTTCAACAGTGCCAACATCATTGGTTCAAGCAGCTTAAGCACAGTGTACAAAGGCCATCTAGAAGATGGAACAGTGATTGCAGTAAAAGTATTGAATCTGAAGCAATTCTCTGCAGAATCAGATAAATGGTTCTACACAGAAGCCAAAACATTGAGCCAATTAAGGCATCGGAACCTGGTGAAAATCTTAGGGTTTGCTTGGGAAAGCGGAAAAATGAAAGCTTTAGTACTTCCATTTATGGAAAATGGAAGCTTGGAGAACACGATTCACAGCTCTGCTTCACCGATCGGGTCATTATCCGAGAGAATCGATCTGTGTGTTCATATCGCAAGCGGCATCGATTATCTTCATTCCGGATTTGGTTTTCCAATCGTTCATTGCGATCTGAAGCCAGCGAATATACTCCTTGACTCTGATCGTGTTGCTCACGTAAGTGATTTTGGAACTGCTCGAATTCTAGGGTTACACGAAGATGGAAGCACCACAGCTTCAACCTCAGCTTTCGAAGGCACAATTGGATACTTAGCTCCAGGTAAAATACTTATTCTCCTTCATCTAACTTCGCAATCAATTTCAAAACCGTAAACCTAATTTTGCCATCGAACTTACTTGAAATACACTCTTTTTTTCCATGAACAGAGTTTGCTTATATGAGGAAAGTGACAACAAAAGTCGATATCTTCAGCTTCGGGATTATAATGATGGAGCTAATGACGAAACAGAGACCAACATCGTTGAATGATGAAGAATCACAAGGCATGACTTTGCGTCAATTAGTAGAGAAATCGATTGGAGATGGAACAAAAGGGATCATTAAGGTTCTTGATTCAGAACTTGGGGATGCTATCGTTACTCGGAAACAAGAAGAGGCTATTGAAGATCTGTTGAAGCTTTGTTTGTTCTGTACAAGCTCTAGACCTGAAGATCGACCTAATATCAATGACATTCTTACACATCTAATGAAGCTCAAAGGAAAGACAAATTCAGTTCGAGAAGATCGTAACGATGATCAAGAAGTTTAGTAGCTAAAACGTTCTGATTTTGCTTTTCATTATGTTTTTGTTTATATGCATAGTTGAATTTTGGTTTAGTTACGGTTTGGTTTTGATAAACTTCTTCATATGTATATTGCAAAAAACTTCATACTATATTCTCTTATTGCAGAACAAATTATAAGATGAGTAACTAAACTCACAGGTTATTGTGAATCATATTCATCTCTATGCTTTTCTTGCTACATGTGGCTTGTTGTTTCGTGTCTTTATCTTCATTGTCTGGTAATGAAACAGGTAGATCAGGAAGTGCTTCAAGATTCTTCTTCAAGTTTTTATCATCAAGGTAATGCTGATAAGTAAATGAAATGAAGCCCCAAATAGCTAAAATGATGGAGATGACTTTTGTCCCATCCATTTCATCATGAAACACCACAACTGCTAGTATCGGAACTATAGGTAATCCCACGGCGGATATCGCATTAGAGAACAAAGAAGATGATTCAAAGATCAATCCCACTAGACCAATTGTGTAGACTTGCCAAGTAATAGCTGTAAAAACCAGAGTCATTACATATGAAACCTCTCCTAGTTTGTAGCTTTTCATCTCACCGGTTAATGTTTTCCATTCCCCGCTCGCGAAAAGTCCGATGAGAAGCATACATGTTGCAACAATAGACTGATAGAAAACCATGTCAGTGACTGTTGAGAATGTATTCTTCTTTAAAACTTTGCGGAGTGTGAGCTGCACCAGAGATAGCAACAGTCCGGTCCCAGCAGAAGCAGCGACGGTACATAGGAAGCCTATAGCATATTTGGCTTTAGAGACTTTTGTGGCTTGTGATTCATTGTTGAACACAAGGAGGGTAGAGGAAATGATGAGGAGAAACAGAGAATTCACTATGTAAGGAGTGAACTTTTGTGAGTTGAGAATGTATGAGAAGAAAGCAGTGAAAACCAATTGCGAAGCCCAAATGAGAGAGTAAGTAGAAACCGGTAAGTAGAGCAACCCGAACGAGGAAAGGAAAGCGATTGCTGATACTAATAGTCCAATGCCAAGGTAAACTAGTCCTATGGTTTTGAAGGAAGACAATTGTCTGAAACTTGTGTTTGTTGTTGTTGCTTCAGGTTGTTCTCTGATGGTTGAAAAGAAGCGAAACAGAACAAGAATAGGGAAGCCAATGAGTTGAACTAAAGATCCCATCCACTTACTCTTTCCACCATTCTTGTAGTATAATCTACCCAAAATTGTAGCTGTTGCTTGACAGGAGAGAACAAGGAAGGAATAAACGAAGATATGGAACCATCTCTTACGATTCTTCGATATAGGTACTGATGATGATACACCATCCATAAGTATACTTAGTCTTCCTTCTGATCTTGTAAACTTTTGGTTGTTTCTGTGTTCTGCTTAGCTGAGAAATTCAAAAAGAACACGTTTGTAACTGATGCTTTATACTTATCAATCACTTGGAGTTATTCAGAATTTTCCATGGTTGATCTTACCCGATGGCACATATTCCTATTTATTAAATGTGGGGACACTGTTGTGTTAAGAGATGAGACCAAGTGTTGAAAAAAAGCAAAACTGGATCACAAAGATCCAAGATTGAGAATGACACTCTTATTAAGATCCTTCTTGAGTAGGTAATGGTGACTAGACTCTACTGAAATCAAGCAAATTAGCTAATGTGTCTTGAAATGGGATCTGCAGAGTCATCAAAGTACAAGAAGTCAAATAGGATTCATCAACTCTCATTTAATTCCCTCTAGCACTTTTATGTTGCAATGTTGTCTATATCTTTCAATAGAAACTATTAGACTAACTTTGATGTAGACAATAAGATCATTAAGCAACACATTTGAGAAGAGTGAAGAGACTTCAAAGGATTAGTAGTACTTATGCTGCTATGATATCATTGCACGGAAATTGGTTAAAATTTAACATCACTATACATTTTTTGACAAATCACATAGATTCTTTGCTTAATGCTTACAAAAAAAAAAAAAAAAATCTAAAGAAACTATATAAAACAAAATTGAAAATTTAAATCGAAAACAATCACTTCGATTTCATAAGGCAATAGAGCAAATTAAAGTACTTGACTGATGTTTGGTTTCTGCCTATGTTGAACGAACGTCCTCCGAAGCTGAATGTGCACAAGACAATGATCCACAAATCTAACTCGTTGCTTTTCTTTGATGTGACCATATGAAGAAACACAAAGAAATACACTTCTTTCTGCCTGTAAATGATGGAATTCAACAGAGTATTGATTAGATTTTTGATGAGTAAAATCGCAATGAGAATGATTTGGGGACTCACGGATTTTAGCGATGAATCTGAAGAAGAATGAATGAGAAGAAATAGAGAGGAAGAGCGATGGCGATCCCAGCTATGAAGTTAGAGAAGAGACGTTTGTTGTCTTTTGTGGGTACGAAAACCGTCTTGAGTGTGTTGGTTAGTTCAAAGAGACGGTGAGATACCTGGAGAACAAGATCACACAGAGATGTTACAGAAAGTTTGGAAATAGAAAAGACGGAGATAAGAAGTTACGGTTTCTTACGAGGATGTATATCGCAGTTGTGAGCATGAAATTAAGCATAGGGTATCCCGGAATAATAGAGAGAAGCCATTTTGGTTGCCCATCAGGCATGTTTGATCTGAAAATTGGTGTCTACAATTCAACAAAAGATCTGATAGGTTTCCAGGAAAACAAGATTTCAAGTCGCAGAAAACAAACCTTAGCCATATATGAAACTGGGAAATGTAAGTTTCTAAAGTGATCTTGCCGAGCCAGCTGCACAGGTAAATGTGAGTATTATTACATGGAAATCAGGTAAGCATACCAAACCACGCTTTAGCTTAAATATAAGTGTGAGTTGACTCACGCGAACAGAGTCAATGAAACACTTCGAAGCTGGTGGGTGAAATTCCGAAGGCATATGTAAACACTAGAACCCAAAAACCAAATAGTGAGTCATGTTTCAGTTTCGGCAAGTGAAATAAGGGACATATATAAAGACGAAATCACAAAAGAGAGATTGTATGCACACACGTGATGGGGATCCAAGATGTGTAAGGATGATACATGTTGTAACTGGTCTTGTCCAGCTTGTAGATACATTCATACCACACGTAGCCAACCTAAAGCGTGACCAAACCGGAAAAATATATCAATGTGTTTTAATGGATGGTGTAATCAACAAGCTAAAGATGACTGAATTTGCTTACAAGAACGGCAATAGTAACAATAGCTGTCTTTATGGATAGTCTTTTCTTCGTTTCACAGTCCTCTAACTTCTCCATCCATCTCTCTACCTAGAGAATGATCCCAAGTTTTGCAGTTCATTACATAGATCGCACTACAAGAAAAACAGAAAAAAATTGGATGTGTGTTTTTGTTTAGGAACTTACAGTTGGGTGATAATAGGCATAAATCATTCCGATGATCCATATGTAGCGGTCAAGTCCTGATCTGAAGTGCCATTCATGCAATCGATCAAGATCGGGCTTCGCAGGGTCACTGTAACCTGCAGTTAGTCACAAGCAATTTCCAAATATCAGAAACCCCTTCAAGTTTCATTGTGAATTGTTTCATTCCTTACAGAGAATATGATTTGATCCAGAGAAGTTAACCACCTAACAAGAAGGTTAATGGACCCCAGAATATTTCAAAAGCTCCAGGAATTTCCCACATCAAAAAGACGACAAGGAAACATGAAAATATCTTCAGAGCCATCACGGATCCTATCTCATTGTACTTGCTGAAGATACCCAGAGCTCCGTAAACCATTAGGGTGAAGAGAGTGTGCATTGGGCATATGTAATACAACATGTAGTCATTGTTGAGAACAATACAGCAAAATGCTACAAAGAAGTTTAGCCTCCACATCATCTGCAAGAGATCAAGATTTTAGATGCGGAATATAAAGTACATTGACGAGATCTTTTCATGGATGAATTGTATCACCTGTGCAAAACGTGCAACAGAAAAATCCTTTCTGACATAGTAGTACGAGAAGTTTCCAAAACCAGTCATCCAGACATAAGCAGCAATAAAGATACGGATTGCGTTGTATATCTCAGCCGCAGCAAAGTAGTGATACATTAAGAACAAAACCTGTTAAAAAGCAGGACATGAGTACACTATGTAGAAAGTAGCTACAAGAGCTGCAATAGAGTAACGGACGGAGAAAAAATTTAATGATCATATTTTCAATAACTAAGAGAAACTTGCCTGCATCCATCCTTTCCACTCTTCAGTCTGGTGGCGATTAAGGTAAAGAATGGATTTCCCAGTTATGGGTGACTTGTCATTGTGCTTTCTGAGAGACGTCATAGCTGATACTATGATGAGAAGAACATAGAGAAAAAGGAAAAGATCGCGGTTGTAATTCTGTCAAAGGAAACCAAGTCCTATGAGCAAAAGCGTTCAAACATTTGAAATACATATTCTTTCATGAACTTAAGGTACAAAACGGGTGAAAGACTTGGATACCTTGGTAGAATCTCCAATCAATTCCGTGCGGTCACAAATATAGAAATATATTAAGATTGCCCCAAGCTCCGACCTGGGTATGATTATGAATGTTAACATAAGCTAACGAACTAAGAGATTATCACTTCTTGAGGTAGCTTTCACTTACATTGCTCTCAGGGTTGCTCTGTGTTCCAGCAAAAACGAATCTTCCATACTCAAAAACCTGTGATTCGATTAACCATAGACACCCTAGCATGAGAACTGCTGAAGAATACTAATACTAATAATTAATAAACAAACTAGAAAACTTATGAGCTAGTAACACCAACCTGATTATGTTTGTTCTTATGGATGAATTATGAAACCTTACAGATGTTGATCGGGCAAGACCTCCTTCCAACAAGTCAGCTTTGTCATCGTCCTTCTCTGCTACGCCTCCCAAATCAACCAGATTATTATCCGAGTGACTGCAGTAGAAGAATGCAACTCTTTTCAAAAGCTAAGTCGAAAGAGAAGAAGCACAATATAGAGGGGTACTTCATGGCAAACTTACGGTTTCAAGGGAACCCAAGATTTCCTGTACTCAAGTAACTCCGAGTATATCCAACCGACAAATATTGGGATTACACCAAGTAGAAAAGATACCTACACAATTTCACTAAAAAGTTAAATCTTGTAGAATGAGATCACTATCCAGCGGAGCAAACTCTAAAAGGATTCATAGCTACTATAAACTTACAAACAAAGACTCAATTTCCATGTATTTGCTAGAGTTACACTAGATCATTTTAGTATTTATGATCCATCATTGACAAGAATACTACTTAAAAACTACACTTCTCAAAGTTATCAGAAAACTTAAAAAGTTCTACAGGCTCCACTACGATCCGTTTTATCTCTTAATATCTCAATTCCATATAGAGTTCAGTGAATCCCTTCCTATATAGTCTCTTCTTACAGAAATAACCACTGGAAGCCTCTCATCATCTGTCACCACTTGCTGATGAGACCAAGGAACATGTCCTATGCATTAGGCAGACTTTAAGATTAAAAGTCACTTCCTTTAGCTTTCCCTCTCACTAAAAAATGGCGACTTTCACGAAACCACAGGCACAATTGTTTCCAGTTTAAAGTCATTCAATTCCAGATACCCAAATCCACAGATAATTTCTAGAAACTATAAAACCATAAATCAAATAGTACTGACAATCTTCACCATTGAATCGAAAGAAGCATAAAAAGTTTCAGTACTGAGTATGAAATTTCTCAGGAGATTGTACCTGACCCGGCGTAATTGGTCCCGGATCCACCATTTTAACCAATCTCTATTCAAAACTTGCGAACTGCAAACACATCAAAGAGGAACAAAATTTATGTAAACGAATTCAAAATCGACAATGCAAAGTCGAAGGAGAAAATTTCAAAGGTGAAATTGGACGAAGCAATCTCAAAGATTTGAAATTACCAAAGATTGAGACGTTAAGGAGGATGGTGATTTGATATCGATCGAGAGATAGTGATCTTTAGAAGACGATCATAATAAATATCAGAGAGAGAGAGATGTGAAAGAGTTTGCTTGAAGAAGAGAGAAAGAAGTTCGGCGAGTTGTCGTTTTCGATCGCCGGCGACTGAATTTTCAATTTTCCGAGCAGATTGGTGATCTCTGGTTAGAAACAGTGACGCCACAATATAGTAAAGTTTCATTTTTTTTTGGTAGGAAGTAAAGTTTCATTATAAAGCTTCTGTTTATTTATTTTTGTTTTTCTAAAAAATTAAAATACAAATGTTGTCAAATAAATAAAAAGAAATTAAAATAGAAATTTGAAAATTTACAGATATAAATCAATTTATATTTTTTTCATTTTTTCACAGTTGTTATTATTAATTTTTTAATATAACTTTAGCTTGATTTGTGTCATCATTAAATTTCTGAACTTGTATTAGGTTGAAATTTTATATTTTTCAACATATATATGTAATCTTTAGTATAATTTGAATTTAGGAGAAAATAAAGTTACTGTATTTGTTTCATATCTAACTACCACTAGACCACAAGCAATTAAGTTGGGGGTTTATATTTTTATTTTGGATTGAAAATTATTTCTACTAATGGAACAAAAAATGTTTGCCCATTCTAAAGATATCACAAAATAGTACAAAATTCTCTTGACTCTGTCATTTTTGGAATGCAAATTCTACAGATCTTAAAGTCCTATATAATTGAACTTTGCGAGAGGGTTTGTTAGTTCTTCACCAATGTTGAGACTTATTATTGGAATCCATACTTTGCATGACGAGTCTTTGTGGGATCTTTAATATAAATTTCTTGAACTTGGTCATAAGAAAAAAAAAAAAAAAAAAAAAAAAAAAAAAGTAAATTGACCAGAAATTCTATGGAAATTGTACACGAACAATTCGTACACGATGCAATAATGTTAAAACTTAAAAAGTAAAAAACAAATAATTTCTCGTACTATCTCTTTCGACAATACATGGAAAATGATCGTCGAACGTAATATTAAACTATTTTGGTTAGTGGATCCAACATGTCCTGAACTCAAGATGGGTACTTGTCAAGCAACTAACAGGTCACATCCCTTACATAATACTCCAAGGGATAATGTGTCCTTTAGATTAACGAGTATTAAATTGTATTAAATCTATCTAATATATATGTACGATCAAACTCGTTAATTAGGTTGGTTCCTTAATTCTTACGCATAATCAATATGCTGTCGGACGAAATTAAATGTATTTTCTAGTAAAAACTCAATTATTTGTTGAGATGAGTCAGTGATTTGGTACACATCGTATTCAAGATTAAGATATGTGCTAAAAGATACAAATGCATGTTATTATTTCAAAACCCATTGATACATTTTCTGTTTTATGTGAGGTTGTAATCAAATTAAGTTCTATTTAACCTTCTTCGACCATATTTTAGATATGATGTTATGTCTTCCTTATGGAATTAGTTAATATATAAAGCAAGTGATTTTGGCCCAAAAAAAATAAAATAAGCAAGTGATAAAATAGAGAGACCCATGAAGGATCTTTGCTTCTATATATCAATATATGTAACAAAATTACTCCATGAAAAAATTATTGTAATAAGTAGAAGAGACTGATCCATGTTTATGCTTACTACAGTAAATCCTAATAGCTAGTTTTTCTGGTATTTTTTTGTTTAATAATGATATCCTATAGCTAGTTACAAAAACATGTACATATACATGCAAAAAACAAATAACAGTATCACTTATTATTATGCATCGGAGTTGTTTCTATATTAATTATGTCATATCATCAAGGCTCTTGCTTGAAGAAAACCGAAGGAAACATC
>OVBW01003035.1:0-10816 GCA_900406355.1 Erysimum pusillum
CTCGGAGGAGGTACATGATCGGTATGAACATAACCGGAGACTTAGGAATCCGGCAACAACCGCTGTTCAACAAGCCATTCACGGCCTTGCCTACACCATCTATGGAAAACCCGATGTTCGACGGCTCATGTTTGAGATTTTCGACTTCGAACAGATTCAACCTAAAGCTGTCTGAAAACAAAATCTTTGTATCTCTCTTTTGTCGTCATGTCTTTTAGTTTGCTACTGTATTTGATTTCTGTAGTTAAAAACTTCATTCCCTCAAGGCCTCAAGTGTCTGTTTCTCAATGTTTTTCTCGCAAGCCATCTTTCATCTCCCCATCCCTAAGATGGGCTAGTGGGCTTTTTAATATCTCACGCAAATTGAAGTTCAGTTAACCTTAAAAGATGTCTCTCCCTAACGGTCAGATAAATTTCAAAACCTCATTTTTCACTATTACATGAATATTATTCCATTACACAGTCCAAATCAAAAAGAAATCAGACCGTTATTATTTTTTTTCTTTTTTTTTTTTATAAAACGCCCATCTTCCTCAAGAAGCCTCGTTATAGAAGAAGCGCCCCCACTACTTACTCAAGTGTGATAGAAAAAAAAAAGACGAAGAAAGGAGAGAAAGAAGAACAAAGATGATGACGTCTCGATCGATTGTTCCTCAACAAAACATGGGTAAGAGAAAGATCTTTGATTTCTTCTTTTTAGGGTTTAATTTGGTTTTGTGATCTTCGATTTTTTTTTTTTGGTTTCCACTATAATCTTGGGTTAAACTCTCTGTTCTTTTGAGTTTCTTGTTGTATCTACGAACAACAACGAAACGAAACTGTTATAAAAGTCCGTGTCTTTGACTTGAATATTCTTAAATATAAAAGTCCTTTGTCTTACGAATCAACGAAACGAAATTGAATCTAATTTGGTTAAACTTGGTGTTGTTTTGTTGTGTGGAAGGTGATGTTGTTGTGGAAGATGGCAAAAACGTAGCGAAAGGAAGAAACCGTCAAGTTCTTGGTGATATAGGTAATGTTGTTCGAGGAAATTACCCAAAGAACGATCCGGCAAAGATCAATCGTCGTCCTCGTACACGCTCTCAAAATCCCATCCTTGTGGAGGAAAGTCTCAAAGTTTGTTCCTTTCCCCTGTATTTTGATGAACTATTAGGTTTATTCTTTAGATTTGATTAGCTCATGTCAATAATACATATACTGTTTTGTTCTGCAGAAACATGTAGTCAAGAGAAACGTAGTACCAAAGCCAAATAAAGTAGCTGGGAAATCAAAGGTTATAGAAGTGATTGAGTTAAGTTCAGACAGTGATGGAGAACATGGTGTCCAGGAGAAAAAGACCACTTACACATCTGTTCTTACCGCTAGAAGCAAGGTAACTTCACGTGATGGATGATTCATGATGTGAAGTGAGTTAATGTTTTTTCTGTTCTGAATTTTCATTTGATTTTTCAGGCTGCTTGTGGGTTCGAGAAGAAGCTGAAAGAAAAGATTGTTGATATCGATTCTGCTGATGTTGAGAATGACCTTGCAGCTGTGGAATATGTGGAAGATATCTACAGTTTCTACAAGTCTGTTGAGGTTAGTATACTATTCGTGAATCTTTTCTTGCAACATTGTGTTATGAACTTGTATAAATGATGTACGTTATCATTTGGATTGGCAGAATGAATGGCGACCACGCGATTACATGAGATCCCAGCCTGAGATTAATGAAAAGATGAGGTTGATTCTGGTGGAGTGGTTGATAGATGTACATGTCCGATTCGGGCTAAACCCGGAAACATTTTACCTCACTGTTAACATTTTGGATCGGTTCTTATCGGTTAAACCAGTACCTAGAAAAGAATTGCAGCTGGTTGGTGTCAGTGCTCTTCTAATGTCATCCAAATACGAAGAAATCTGGCCACCACAGGTGATAAACAAAAAGAACTTTTGAACCATTTGATTTGACTTTGATTCTTCTTGTCTTCAACTGAATCAAAACATAATTCTTTTTGCAGGTGGATGATCTAGTCGATATTGCAGACCATGCATACAGTCACAAACAGATTCTGATGATGGAAAAGACAATACTGTCTTCACTCGAGTGGTACTTGACAGTTCCGACCCATTATGTCTTCCTCGCTCGTTTCATCAAAGCTTCCATTGCAGACCAACAAGTAAGAGAGCTTCTTTTTTTCCAGTTTCTTTCGTGGTTTACATTACATTATACAGTATAACATTTTAATCCTTTTTTTTGTCTTCAGATGGAGAATATGGTGCACTATTTGGCGGAGTTAGGCGTTATGCATTATGATACGATGATAATGTTCAGTCCATCTATGGTAGCTGCTTCTGCAATCTACGCAGCAAGATCTGCTCTTCACCATGTTCCTATTTGGACAAATACTCTCAAGCATCACACTGGTTATTCCGAGACTCAGCTCATGTAAAAAAGCTTCTTCCTTTCTTTCATGTTCATCATAATAGGTTTTGTATTTGTGGTTGGGATATTAATTCTTTTGTATGAATCAGGGACTGTGCAAAGCTGTTGGCGTATCAGCAATTGAAGCAGCAACAAGAAGGGAGTGAGAGTAGTAAGGGAGCTTTACGAAAGAAATACTCCAAGGATGAACGCTTCGCTGTCGCTTTGATCCCTCCGGCCAAAGCTTTATTGACCGGAACTGAATCTGCTTAGGAGTTAGGACCCCTTTAAGAAGACGAAGAAGCTGAAGAACCATGTCTAGTTTCATTAGATATATTTTTTAAGTACAAGTCTAATGAGTCACTTTGAAACCAAGTTCTTTCAAGTATACATAATTCTATGTCAATGTCAAAAAAAAAAAAAAAAAGAACACATNAAGTCTAGTTTCATTAGATATATTTTTAAAGTACAAGTCTAATGAGTCACTTTGAAACCAAGTTCTTTCAAGTATACATAATTCTATGTCAATGTCAAAAAAAAAAAAAAAAAAAAAAAAGGAAAAATAATTAATCCCCCAAANCACAAAGGATATTTAAACCAAATCATTGTTTCTTGTGAGACGTCAGTTTCTTCTGGTCTCACCCATTCTGTATTTTCCGGAAAACCTCCTTCTGGTCTGAGACACCCTCCTAGATCCCCCTTAACCCATTAATAAACACTCCATTGGTGTAAACTCGACACAGTTGGCGGGAAAGAGAACCCACTTGAAATTTACAGATCCTGCAGTTGCGTNTAAACCAAACCACTGTTTCTTGTGAGACGTCAGTTTCACATTCTGGTCTCACCCATTCTGTATTTTCCGGAAAACCTCCTTCTGGTCTGAGACACCCTCCAAGATCCCCCTTAACCCATTAATAAACACTCCATCTTTGGTGTAAACTTGACTCAGTTGGCGGGAAAGAGAACCCACTTGAAATTTACAGATCCTGCAGTTGCGTGCCTTGAAATAACACACTAAAAGTCTAAAAAGAGTTATCCACTTTCGGAGAAGCTTTTGTTTGCCACAACCTCATGCATCGAAGTGCTTGTATCCATGTGGAAATTGTAAATCCAAATCATCTCTGGATCTTCACTCGGAAAGTAATTAATTAACCCACGGTTAAGTTCTAAGGCTCTTTTTTCTAACCAAGTCTTTACACCAATCCAACGTTTTAGATAGCCGTGCCTCGATGAGCTCCAACATTGGTCGTTTCCTTCTCTTTTCATCTTCAAGATCAAGAGTTCGATATGCTAGTGTAAGCAAGTAGATACCAGGGTGCAGTCTCCTGTAGAAGGCAAAAAGTCATAAATAAGTCAGATTACTTCACAAACAGCAACTAATACAGCGATATGACCGAGGAACAACGTGGTCAACGCAGATACTGGCAAAAATATCTTGATCGGAAGTGATTTCTATTGAACAAACTGTAGCACTCCTCCTTTAAGCAATAGCCAGCAGAATATCTTGAGTTGTTTTTTCTTCACATATATAATAAGCTTNTTTCCTTCTCTTTTCATCTTCAAGATCAAGAGTTCGATATGCTAGTGTAAGCAAGTAGATACCAGGGTGCAGTCTCCTGTGGAAGGCAAAAAGTCATAAATAAGTCAGATTACTTCACAAACAGCAACTAATAGAGCGATATGACCGAGGAACAATGTGGTCAACGCAGATGCTGGCAAAAATATCTTGATCGGAAGTGATTTCTATCGAACAAACTGTAGCACTCCTCCTTTAAGCTATAGCCAGCAGAATATCTTGAGTTGTTTTTTCTTCACATATATAATAAGCTTACCCATCCAGAGTACTCCCCTCTTCCAGTCCATCCCAAAATCTTTGTGCCAGAACCGTCCGGCTCTTTTTATCTTTCCCATAAGTTTCAATATACCATCCTCCGACATCATGCAAATCACAACGAGGCTCAAACAACCAAAACCTGTTTTCACATCCATGCAATTATCGTTTCATGTCACTGAGTTAAGAGGGATAAGGTTACGTTAGAGATCAGTGTCATAAGTTCATAACATCTTCAATAGCTAGATCACTGACTACTTCACCATTTCAACAAAAGCAACTACAGATGGGACCAATACAACTTTTTATAGACAGAATTTTGGATTAAACAGTGACAAGGCTGTCCACTCAAAGAGAATATTTGGCTTACTTGCTTGGTGGTAATTTCGCTCTACTGCATCTACACTCGCAAATGGAAACCTTTTCCCCAATCTTGTACCAGTGCAAATGTCTCACCTGTAGAGTGTGGATGAGGAATTCTCATGCATGATTGTTTCCATCAAATGACTAACATAGCTAATCTTTATATCTATCACAGAACAATGCCCCGAAAAAAGTACATGTTGTAATTGACGAAAAGTAAATAAAGAAAATGCTAGATCATATGAGTCACAAACCAGAAATGTCCTATGTTTCATTATCACATGAGTCTTAGCACCATTCCCATCATAGACATAACATGAACCTTCATCTGGGCTTGTCCTAAGACCACTTATAGTTCCAACAAGAAGTCTAGCTCCACTTTCATTTCCCAGAGATGATTTAGAGCCATGATTNTGTCTCACCTGTAGAGTGTGGATGAGGAATTCTCATGCATGATTGTTTCCATCAAATGACTACATAGTTAATCTTTATATCTATCACAGAACAATGCCCTGAAAAAAGTACATGTTGTAATTGACGAAAAGTAAATAAAGAAAATGCTAGATCATATGAGTCACAAACCAGAAATGTCCTATGTTTCATTATCACATGAGTCTTAGCACCATTCCCATCATAGACATAACATGAACCTTCATCTGGGCTTGTCCTAAGACCACTTATAGTTCCAACAAGAAGTCTAGCTCCACTTTCAGTTCCCAGAGATGATTTAGAGCCATGATTGGTTCCTTCATCCGAATTGAGGAAAACGTGTATGAGATCGTGATCACCCTCCATTTGTTTATTTTCGTTATACCCTTTTGGGGGAACCCTAATGGCTGTAGCAACAACTCTTCCAGATACATGCAGCTGAATATCTTTATATGCATCCGAAACATGGTTTTTACTTCTTGAGGATTGTATATGAGATATCTGAAGACCAATTCTTTCATCAGAAATGGTGTCATAGTTACCTTTCTCAACTGCTTGACCCGAATCTGAATCCAGAAATGAAGACAAAGCCAATTTCTTGGAGCAAGCAGAAGAAAGCTCAAGAAAGTTATCTACCAAGCAAACCATTCCAAAAAGATCCCGTCCTGATACCAAATGCAAAACCTCTCGTGTGTCATACACAGACCTTTCCTCAGCTTCAAAACAATCAGGAAGAAGCTCCAAAGATTCAACATCAGGCCCAAAGTATGCTGCTCGGACAGCTGAATAGAAATCTTCTTCCAGTTCATCCAAGTAGCCTGTACCATTTGCTACTCTCTTCTCCAATACTATATCATGTATTGCTTCTCTATACCACTTTAGCCATTCAACCACTTCCATCTCTTGACTCAATGTCAATCTTGTTTTATACTTGTGAAGCACATACCCTTGTCTAGAATGTTTCGTCATTACCATTCTCCTGGAGAGTAGATATCTATCATAGTGTGCTCTCTTTTCAGAATCTGAAAGAATCTGCATCATCACCACAAATCATATCATTCATCAGACCCTTCACTAAAGCTATAACTACCACAGAATCCTGAATCACAAATTGAGATCAAATTGAGTAGTAGACAAATTGACATGATCTACGAACAAACCACGAAAAAATGAGAGTGAAGCTTTGTTCACTGTACCTCATAAGCAGCGAGAATCTGAACGAAACGTATCGAATTAGATGGATCCTTCTTTGATTCAACCAGGTCCGGATGAGTCTCCTTGGCGAGTCTGCGAAATGATGCTTTGATATCTGAGATTGAACTGGTTTCGGAGACATTCAAGATATCGTAGGCGTTCTCTACCGGAAACTCATTCCGATTCGGCTCAGCTTCGCCACTCAGCAACCGGCGAGTACTTCCTTGACTCGGATTGAAGAGAAAACGCGACGGTGNTAAAGCTATACCTATCACAAAATCCTGAATCATAGAATCTGAGCCTCGTGATCACAATAAGAGATTGAAGCTTTGTTCACTGTACCTCATAAGCGGCGAGAATCTGAACGAAACGTATCGAATTAGAGGGATCCTTCTTTGATTCGACCAGGTCCGGATGAGTCTCCTTGGCGAGTCTGCGAAATGATGCTTTGATCTCTGCGATTGAACTGGTTTCGGAGACATTCAAGATATCGTAGGCGTTCTCTACCGGAAACTCATTCCGATTCGGCTCAGCTTCGCCACTTAGCAACCGGCGAGTACTTCCTTGACTCGGATTGAAGAGAAAACGCGACGGTGCGCATCCGTAATTCAGTTGAATCGGAACCGATCTACCAAAACGCCGTCGTATCAATCCGGCGAGAATCTTCATCTTTGATTACTCAGGTGGGAACGGAGGCCGGAAGGGGAAGGATAACGGCACGCCGATGACACGTAGGTTTCTCTGTTTCCCGCCACGTCATCACGAGCTCAGGTCAACAGTAAAAACGGTCTTATGGAAGAGAAACATGAAGTCTAATAATTAACCTAACTGGGCCTCAAACTTTTGGTGGGTTTGTCTTTCCACAAATATAGACAACTTAAATGATATGGAAGAGGTTTGACCAAAAAAAAAAATGATATGGAAGAGGATGTATTACGTGATCGTATATTAGCCTTCCATGAATAATTAATGTCTTCTAGTTTTAAGCAGAGAACAAAAAAAAATACATACAGTATGTGGTTTTTAGTTAGATGATACTTGATACATGGATTGCAACCTGTAGTCTTGTATAGTTGTATACATGCCAAATTTAAACCTTAACAAATGTGGTTTTAAATATGACAAAAAAAATATCATATTTAGACTGAATTTAAAAAACTATATTGGATTTTCTTTCGCATAAATGCATGTAATTGGTTACGTGTAAACTAATCATGCATAGAAGAATGCCCCACCTCGAAGCAAAACTGTTCCACATGTACTCCATTCAAACTGACAAAAGATTTTGGGCTTGAGTCCAAAATTAGAAAATCAAATTATCGCGAATCGCGATGTTTGACAATCTAACAGACATGCATGGTTTCCAGTCCTTTTCTTATTTCCAACTATAAATCGTGATATTTCAAAAAAAAAAAAGTACCCCAGAATTTATTAAATTATTTCGAATAAAGAAGAGATTTTTATTAAAAATACCTGACAACAAAAATATCATAATGTCTCCAATCCATTAGAGAGATAATAAGAAGAAAAACGAGAGAAGAATCTTTAGAGGGAGAGAGAGAGATGGGTGTGGTAGAAGAAGCTCACAACGTGAAGGTGATTGGTTCAGGAAATCAAGCAACGATCGTGTTAGGTCACGGGTTCGGCACAGACCAGTCAGTGTGGAAACACCTGGTACCACATCTGCTTGATGATTACCGCATCGTGCTCTACGACAACATGGGAGCTGGTACGACCAACCCGGACTATTTCGACTTCGATCGTTACTCAACTCTCGAAGGTTTCGCCTTTGATTTGATTGCAATCTTAGAAGATCTTCATATTGAGTCTTGTATCTTTGTTGGTCACTCTGTTTCTGCTATGGTTGGTGTCTTGGCTTCTCTTAACCGACCTGGTCTTTTCTCCAAACTCGTCATGCTATCTGCTACCCCAAGGTATTTAGAAAAACTCGACTTATTGAGATCTTTTGCTTCAATATATGTATAAAGAAAAGACCCGTAAATTTGTTTAAATAAAAATACAAAAAAAAAATTATAATAAGAAGATAGAACTTTAAAATAGAGTTTCAATGAATAGACACAACNGACGATTTATTGAGATCTTTTGCTTCAATATATGTATAAAGAAAAGACCCGTAAATTTGTTTAAATAAAAATACAAAAAAAAAATTACAAAAGTTATAATAAGAAGATAGAACTTTAAAATAGAGTTTCAATGAATAGACACAACTGTAAAATAAATTTACAATAAAAATATGCAACTGTTTAAATGAAAAAAAAAAAAAAAACCATAAAATAGAATTTGCAAAGGAAAAATACAACCGTTTATAATGAAAAAACACAATGGTAGGTATTTTTGGGATTGTTATTATATAATATAGATTAAATTTATATGATTTTTCGTGAGTTTTATTAGATTAGTGAACGATGTTGATTACCAAGGTGGATTCGAGCAAGACGACTTAAACCAACTCTTCGAAGCGATGCGAAGCAATTATAAAGCTTGGTGCTTAGGTTTCGCTACATTCGTCGTCGGCGGTGACTTAGACTCAATTGCCGTTCAAGAATTCAGCAGAACACTCTTCAACATGCGTCCCGACATAGCTCTCTCCCTCGGTCAGACCATTTTCCAGAGCGACATGAGACAAATCTTACCTTTTGTCTCTGTCCCTTGTCACATCCTCCAGAGTGTTAAGGACTTAGCCGTACCAGTCGCTGTCTCCGAGTATCTTCACGCCAATCTTGGATCTGAATCGGTCGTCGAGGTTATTCCAACCGATGGTCATCTTCCTCAGCTTAGCTCGCCGGCCGCTGTAATTCCCGTTATCCTCCGTCACATTCGCAATGACATTAATTTAATTAATTAGAGATGTTTAAAATTGAAAAGAAACTTCTTATGTCGTCTATTGAGAACATCGTTTCGTTGTCGTTGGGTTTTAATTCGTTTGTCTTGAATATTTATGATATATATCATACTCTATAAAATAGTATCATATTTTGACTGAATTTAAAAAACTATATTGAATTTTCTTTCGCATAAATGCACGTAAATTAATTTATTACGTGTAAACTAATCATGCATAGAAAACATTAATTACTGAACAGAGCTTTCTCTCTTTATACGAGAGAGAAAGCAACATCGGTTTTGTTTTTCGCCGGCCAGATGATTTCCGGTGTTTAGTCGTCCCGATTTACTCGGGTTTTTGGTCTGACATCGCCGGTTTCTTTATCGGCGATGGTTAGCTTTCGTCCGGCAACGTTTGGTTCACATAACAAGCGTTGGCCGGCTCGCGGTTTACTCCTCAGCCGACGAGTACTTGCTTGCCTCGGATTGAAGAGAAAACGCGACACTGCGCATCCGTAATTCAGTTGCATCGGAACCGATCTACCAAACGCCGTCGTATCAATCCGGCGAGAATCGTCATCTTTGATTACTCAGGAGGGAACGGAGGCCCGGAAGGGGAACTGGGAAGGATAACGGCACGCCGATGACACGTGGGTTTCTCTGTTTCCCGCCACGTCATCACGAGCTCAGGTCAACAGTAGAAACGGTCTTATGGAAGAGAAACATGAAGTCTAATTATTAAACTTACTGGGCCTTAAACTTTTTATGGGCTTTGTCCTTTTCACGATATAGACAACTTAAATGATATGGAAGAGNAAAAACTAAAAACGGTCTTATGGAAGAGAAACATGAAGTCTAATTATTAAACTTACTGGGCCTTATGGGCTTTGTCCTTTTCACGATATAGACAACTTAAATGATATGGAAGAGAATGTGTTACGTGGTCGTATACTCACCATAGCCTTCAATGAAATAATTAATGTCTTTTATAGATAGTTTTAACTTTTAAGCAGAGAAATCAAAAATATGTGGCTTTTACATGATACATTGATTGCAAGCTGTAATCCTGTATATATACCAAATTTAAACCTTAACAAATGTGGTTAAATATGATAAAAAAAACAAAAATATGTGGTTTTTAGATGATACATACATTGATTGCAAGCTGNAAAAAATATGTGGCTTTTACATGATACATTGATTGCAAGCTGTAATCCTGTATATATACCAAATTTAAACCTTATCAAATGTGGTTAAATATGATAAAAAACAAAAATATGTGGTTTTTAGATGATACATACATTGATTGCAAGCTGTAATCCTGTATATATGCCAAATTTAAACCTAAGCAAATGTGGTTAAATATGATAAAATATATCATATTTTTACTGAATTTAAAAAAACTATACATTGAATAATCGAAACTAATTTTCTTTAGCATAAATGCATGTAATTTGTTACCTGTAAAAATAATCATGCATAGAAGACATTAATTACTCTGCCCCACCTGGGACCAAAAACTGTTCCACCTCTTACTCCATTCAAATTTACAAAATATTTTGGGCTTGAGTCCAAAATTGTTTGACATGGTTTCCAGTCACTTTCTTGTTTTCCAACTATAAATCGCCATATTTCAAAGAAAAAAATACCCCAGAATTTATTACTACTAGTAGTTTAGTACCTCTTCACAAAAGAAAAAAAAATAATAGGAAGAGATTTTTATTAAAAATACCAAACAACAAAAATATCAC
>OVBW01003038.1:0-10809 GCA_900406355.1 Erysimum pusillum
AGATTTACCCCATTTAATCCTAATGCATCATTCGTCGAAACCGCCAATACGACAGGCTTGCCATTTCTTAACGTCGCTTTTGCTGCCATTAGTACTGGAGAGTCTGTCATTGCATTTGCAAATTTACTCATAGAATTTCCTGTTAAAGGAGCGATTACCATGCAGTCTAATGGAATTTTAGGTCCAAGTGGCTCTGCTCCAACAATTGAATTAATTGCTTTAAAACCTGTTATTTCTTCAATTTTCTTAATCCACTCTGCTCCTTCTCCAAATCTAGTATTTGTTGATTGAACAGTGTATGAAACAACGGGACGTACTTCTGCCCCTTCAGCAATTAATTTTTCTAAGTGCGGCATAACTTCCTCATACGTACAATGTGAACCCGTAAATCCGAAACCAATTCGTTTCCCCTTCAAACTCATTTCTTTTCCTCCTCCTTTGCAATTGCATCTGCTGCTAATAACTGAGAAAGAACATTTGCTAAAATTTGCCCAGCCGTTTTGGGAGCAACAATACCTGGTAATCCAGGTGCTAGCAACGCTTTGACTCCTCTTTTTTCCGNTAAAGTCAGTACCGCCTGGTTTAGAAGCTAAATCAATCACTAACGTATGAGCTGGCATTTTTGCAATAACATTCGCTGTTACAACGAGGTGCGGAATTGTATTGATTACAATATCGATATTTCCTACTTCTTTCTCTATGTCTTGCATATGAAAAGGAGAAAACATCATTTCTGTAATACGTGCAATATGTTCAGATCGTCTTGCTCCAACTTTGACATGGGCTCCTAATGATTGAAATGCTCTCGCAACACTCATTCCTGTTCTACCAAATCCTAGAACCATTACATTGGACCCATGAATTGTATAGTCGGTATGTTGAATTACCATCATTAATGTACCTTCTACAGTTGGAATAGAATTGTATATTGCCACATCATCACGATCAAATAATTTAACAAGTTTTCGGTTCGTAGTAGATACGAGATTTTCCAAGTAAGGTGTACCAATACCCGAATATATAGTAAAGTGTTCTGGTGTATTTTCAATTTGTTCTTTCGTTATTGAAACTTTTTCATTTGAAAAAATAGTATCTACTTCTCCTTTAGCATTTGTACCTGCAACCGGCAAAATAATTGCGTCTACAGAAGTGAAATCTAAATTTTGTATACTTTCTTTTGCTGCCCCTGTGAAACCATGATCTAACTGATCAAACCCTATCAAAGAAAGTTTCGCATCCAATTCAACTAGCTTACGAATTACTTCTAGCTGCCTTGCATCTCCTCCTATGACAGCAATATGCATCTCAGTCAACATTCCCTAATTCACCTTCTTTTTCTGTCATTTATAAGAAAAGTGCCTACTTTTTCTTTTTCCTCCACATCATATGTAATGTACGAGTTTATGGTGATTGAAAATCCAAATGCACATATGATTTATCAGGTTTCTATGTAGATACAAAAAAAGATGACCAAAATGGCCATCCTTCACTCCGAATTTGAACGATCTATACTATCACAAAGAAGCATATCATGTCCGACTTTCTTTATTTGACTCCATGCCACCCTTACTTCTTGTGGTTCCTTTTTAAAACCTCCCCACTTCCCTACAGGTATTATAAGTGTTTGTATTTGTCCGTCTTTCTCATTAATCTCTAAATCCATATAACCTAAGACTCCCATTTTTTCCGCTTTTTCTATATCTACAACCTCTTTACCACTTAATTCACTTAATCGCATACATACTCCACTCCCACTACTGAATTTTTCATTTGCATTGTCTATAATTAGTACCTATTCTATATGTATAAAAAAAATAACCTTCTCTCATTTAAAAAGAGAGAAGGTTATTATCAGATACATCATAAAAATCGATTATAGTTTTATTCCTTTTGGAAGTTTTCCATCTGGACTAATAAGTGCCGCAGAGAATTCATCAGTAAACATGTTGCGAATTAATCCGTCCACATTTTCTTTTGTTACAGTGTTTACACTTTCAATAATCTCATCAAGTGAACGATGTTTACGAAGAAGCAATTCATTTTTACCGTTACGGCTCATACGGCTATTTGTACTTTCTAAACTTAACATTAAGTTTCCTTTTAATTGCTCTTTACTATTCATAAGCTCTTTTTCTGTAATACCTGTATTTTTCAATGTCTCTAATGTTTCTTGCATTGTTTCATACAGTGTATCTAATTGTTGGCTACCTGTTCCACCGTAAAGTGTTAACATACCTGTATCTTCATAAGAAGAGTGGTAAGAAAATACCGAGTAAGCTAATCCACGTTGCTCACGTACTTCTTGGAATAAACGGCTACTCATGCTACCGCCTAAAACATTATTTAATACAATTAAGTTATAAATATCTTCGTGTCCCATTTGTAAACCTTTATATCCTAGACATAAATGAGCTTGTTCCGTTTCCTTTTTACGGGCTACCTTATTAAAATGGAAAATTGGGCTATGTACTTGTTCACGGTTTGTTGTTCCTTCATAACTACCGAAATATTGCTCCACTGTTTGTAAAAATGCTTCATCAATATTTCCTGCAACTGATACAACTACATTTTCAGGTGTGTAATGATCTTTTATATATTGACGTAACGTATCACCTGTAAACGTATTAAGCGTTTCTTCTGTTCCTAAAATAGGATATCCAAGTGGATGCGTTTCATATGTTGCTTTCGTTAACATATCATGCACAATATCATCTGGCGCATCTTCGTACATTTTAATTTCTTCACATACGACATTCTTCTCTTTTTTCAGTTCTTCCTCATCAAATGTTGAATTAAAGAACATATCTGCTAAAACATCTAAAGCATATTTAGCATGCTCATCTAATACTTTTGCATAGTAACAAGTATATTCTTTTGAAGTAAATGCATTCACTTGACCACCAATGCTATCAAATGATTCTGCAATCTCTCGTGCACTACGTGTCTCTGTCCCTTTAAAGAACATATGCTCTAAAAAGTGAGAAATCCCATTATTTTTTTCATTTTCATTTCTTGATCCCGCATGGATCCAAATACCAATTGCAACCGATCTTACAGTTGGTATATTCTCCATAACTATTCTTACACCATTTTTACAAGTATATTTTTTAATCAAAAACTTTCCTCCTACTGCCAGTTTCTCTAAATAAAACGCTATTATTTAATGATAACAAGTTTAAGGATGAATGTCATGCAAATGTATTTAATCCACACGTTTTTCATCCAGTAATTCAGTTATATTCCCCACTTTATATCCTTGTTCCTTCAATTTTGTAATCATTATATCTAAAGCCTCTGCTGTAGACGAAGTAGGATGCATTAATATGATAGCACCTGGATGTATTTTTCTCATTACTCTCTGCAATAGTACATCTGGCTCAGGTCGCTGCCAATCAATCGTATCTACAGTCCACATAATCGTTCCCATTTGAAAATCATCTGCAATCTTTACGACTTCATCTCGAAAGCTTCCACTCGGCGGGGCAAACCATCTTACTTTTTGATTCGTTGCTACTTCTATCATTCGATTTGTTTTTTGTAACTGATCTCGTATTTCATCTGAGGATAACGTTTTCATATTAGGGTGTGTGTATGAGTGATTTCCAACTTCTTGTTTTGCATCGACAATCATTTTTGCAAACCGCAAATTTTCTTTCACCCAACGTCCTTCTAAAAAGAAAGTGGCCTTCACATCATGCTTTTTCAAGATTTCTAATATGCGAGGCAAATACTCATTTCCCCATGCCACATTTATTGTTAATCCTACCATCTTTTTATTTGGATGCCCTCTATAAATTGGAGCTGGTGATAAATCTTCCAAATGAACACTCGGTGAGACTTCTTTGAATTCAAGATATTTTTGATCAAATTCCTTTAGCTTCTTCATATTATTATACGATGCTTCAATATCCACTTGTCTTCCATTATATCCAGGTGTTGCCTTCCATATTTTATCAATCATCGCATTTTGAGGTGCAATCTCATACTGTTTTGCATGCTTTTGAATTTCTTCATGCAAGTTATCTTGTGCAAAAACAGAATAAGAGCCTAAACTGACATATAAAGAAAATATACATATGTATGCCAATATACGAACTTTCATATAAACCCTCCCAAATTAACTATATAAAAACATTTTCTTCTTATCTTTGTTAATTTGAGCGTTATAATGAAAACTATACCTATACCGACATAAAAATATATGAACATCATGTTTTTTACATAACAAAAAAAGCCAGTTTAACTGGCTTTTACTTATTGCTGCTCTTGTTTGTCTTCTTCTTTAGCAGCTTCTTTTTCTTGCTCTTCTTTTAGCAATACTTTTCTAGATAGATTTACGCGACCTTGCTTGTCAATCTCGATAACTTTAACTGTAATTACATCACCGATTTTCACAACGTCTTCTACTTTACCTACACGCTCAAGTGCAAGTTCAGAAATATGAACTAATCCATCTTTACCGCTGAATAATTCAACGAAAGCACCGAATTTCTCAACACGTTTCACTTTTCCTTCGTAGATCTCACCTACTTGTACTTCGCGAACGATATCTTCGATAATCTTCTTAGCTTTGTCGTTCATTTCTTGATTTATTGATGAAATGAATACTGTACCATCTTGCTCGATGTCAATTTTAACACCAGTTTCTTCAATAATTTTATTGATTTGTTTACCGCTTGGTCCAATAACGTCACGGATTTTATCTGGGTTAATTGTCATTATAATAATCTTTGGAGCGTAAGCTGATAATTCAGTACGTGGCTCTGCAATAACAGATAACATATGATTTAGAATGTGCACACGACCAATTTTCGCTTGTTGTAATGCCTCTTCTAAAATCTCACGTGATAAACCATCGATTTTAATGTCCATTTGCAGTGCAGTTACACCTTGTGCTGTACCTGCTACTTTAAAGTCCATATCACCTAAATGATCTTCCATACCTTGAATATCAGATAAAATTGTGTAATGCTCACCAGATTTAACCAGACCCATTGCAATACCTGCAACTGGAGCTTTAAGTGGAACACCCGCATCCATCATTGCTAAAGTACTACCACAAATACTTGCTTGTGAAGTAGAACCATTTGATTCTAATACTTCAGATACAAGGCGTACTGTGTATGGGAAATCTTTTTCAGATGGAATTACAGGCTCAAGTGCGCGCTCTCCTAGTGCCCCGTGACCAATTTCACGACGACCTGGTCCACGCATCGGTCTTGTTTCACCAACACTAAATGATGGGAAATTGTAATGGTGCATAAAGCGTTTTGATTCTTCTACACCAAGACCATCTAAAATTTGCACATCGCCTAATGCACCTAATGTACAAATACTTAATGCTTGTGTTTGTCCACGTGTGAATAAACCAGAACCGTGTGTACGAGATAAAATACCAACCTCTGATGCTAAAGGACGGATTTCGTCACCTTTACGGCCATCTGGGCGAATTTTTTCAACTGTAATAAGACGACGTACTTCTTCTTTTACAATTTTATATAAAATCTCATTTACTTGTCCTAATGTATCAGCGTCAGCTTCTTCAGCTTCGTAATGCTCAATTACACGCTTTTTCACTTCGTTAATTGCATCTTCACGTGCATGTTTCTCATGTACTTGAATTGCAGAATGCATATCCTTCTCAGCCATTTCACGTACAGCTTGATTAAGATCAGCGTCAACTTCATAAAGTTTCACTTCTGATTTCTCTTTACCTACAGCTTGTACAATCTCTTCTTGGAATGCAATTAAACGTTTAATTTCGTCATGACCAAACATAATTGCTTCTAACATTGTTTCTTCAGGCACTTGATCTGCTCCTGCTTCAACCATGTTAATCGCATCTTTCGTACCAGCTACAACTAAGTGGATATCACTTTGTTCTTGCTGTTCTACTGTTGGATTAATAACGAATTCGCCATTAATACGACCAACTGTCGCACCAGCGATTGGACCTTCAAATGGAATATCTGAAATCGATAACGCTAATGAAGAACCAAGCATAGCTGCCATTTCAGAAGAACAATCTTGATCAACACTCATTACAATGCTGACAACTTGCACTTCGTTACGGAAACCATCTGCGAATAGCGGACGAATTGGACGGTCGATTAAACGACTTGCCAAAATTGCTTTTTCACTTGGACGACCTTCACGCTTAATAAAACCGCCAGGAATTTTTCCGACTGCATATAAACGCTCTTCATAGTTTACTGTAAGTGGGAAAAAATCTACATTTTTAGCTTCTTTTGATGCAGTTGCTGTAGATAGAACCGCTGTATCGCCATATCTTACTAATACTGCTCCGTTCGCTTGTTTGGCAAGCTGACCAGTTTCAACTGTTAGCTGGCGACCAGCTAAATCTATCGAGAAGACTTGCTTTTCTTGACTCATTTAAGTACCCCTCTCAATTTAAAGTATTCAATTCTTCTATGTAAATGGATAGTATATCACAATATTCTACCTCTAGTATTGCCTAAAATTAAGTAAGCTATAAAGCGTAGAAGATATATTTTTACCTAACAAAAAAGCGGGAATATTCCCGCTTCTTTGACTATCGACGTAAGCCAAGCTTTGTGATTAATTCACGGTAACGTGTGATATCGCTATTACGAAGGTAAGTTAGTAAGTTACGACGTTTACCAACCATCTTTAATAGACCACGACGTGAATGATGATCTTTCTTGTGAGTACGTAAGTGCTCGTTTAGAGTGTTAATTTGCTCCGTTAGGACAGCAATTTGAACCTCTGGAGAACCAGTATCAGTCTCATGAGTTCTAAATTGTGCAATGATTTCGTTTTTACGCTCTTGTGTTAAAGCCATCCTATTTCACCTCCTATTAATTAAACCCCCAATTACCTAGCAAGCGTCGGTGAGTCGCAATGCCAAGCAATGGTTGTCATAAAGTACATAACATAGAATACTACTTTTCATTTGAAAAAGCAAGTATATTCTTTTCGCTCGCAAAATATTCTTGTGCTGTTTTCTTATCTTTTGCGATTTGTTCAACTAACTCATCAATGCCATTGAATTTCTTCTCTTCTCTTATACGCATATGCCACTCTACTGTAACATTTTGGTCGTATATATCTTTGTTAAATTCAAATAAGTGCACTTCAATTGATAATTGACGCTCATCTTCTTTAAAAGTCGGTTTATATCCAATATTACATACACCATCGTACCATTCATCGTGAACTTTTAATCTCACTGCATAAACACCTACAGGTGGCAATAAATACTCATCACTTAAACCTACATTAGCTGTTGGAAAACCAATTTGGCGTCCACGTTTGTCGCCGTGTATAACTGTTCCCGCTACAGTATAGGCTCTACCTAAAATAGATGGAATTTGTTCCATTTCGCCATTTCGAATTAACTTTCGTAATGCTGTAGAACTTACTTTCTCTTCTTGAAATTCAACTTTTTCAATCACAGTCTGTGTAAACTCCCCTCTTGCATGAAATGGTAAAGTCTCCATCTTTCCTTTTCCTAAACGTCCATATGAATAATCAAACCCTGCTACTACATGCTTTACATTTAAACCAATAATATAATCATCTACAAATTGTTGCGGTAATAACCCTGCAAATGATTCATCAAATTTAATCACATATAATATATCGATTCCTAAGCTTTCGACTATTTTTTCTTTATCACGCATTGGTGTAATATACTCCACATGCGCATCCTTTTTCCCTAAAACAACAGATGGGTGGGGATGAAATGTCATAACTGCACTTTTATATCCTCTGTCGTCCGCTATTTTTTTCGCAGTTCGAATTACACATTGATGTCCTAAATGAATGCCATCAAAAAATCCTAATGCCATTACAGTAGGTGGTAATTCTAATTTATTTTGTTCATGTGGATGAGTTAAATGAATAAGTTTCACGCTTGAATTCACCTTTTTCTGTAATAATCCTTCCAATAATTCATTATAGCTTTAGTTCTTGATTATTCACAAGTACTTTCATCGGCTTTAACATGCCAGGATGTTTCGGATGATGTTCATAAATTGCTAAGCAACGATCATTTTTATCAAACACTGTAATAAATGGTGCCGTTATTTCTAATTCATTCTTTAAGAACATACCATTCTTAATTTTCTCTGCTTGCTTTTCATCTACAACCATTTTTGGAAACTTACTTAATGCTTCATCAATTGAAATGAAGATAGACTCTACTGTTCCATTTTGCACGTTTTCTTCAATTTCTTCAAATGATATGCAATCTTCTAATAAAAATTCACCAGATGCCGTTCTTACAAGGTGAGACATATGTGATGGGAAACCAAGTTTCTCCCCAATCATTACCGCTAACGTTCTTACATATGTTCCTTTACTACACGTTACACGGAAACGGAATGAAATATTTTCTCCTTCAAAAACTTCACGATCATCAAGTAATACGAACTCATGAATCGTAATTGTACGAACTGGACGTTCCACCTCTTGTCCTGCTCTTGCATATTCGTATAATTTTTTCCCGTTTACTTTTACAGCCGAGAACATTGGTGGCTTTTGTTCAATCGTGCCTGTTAATTCAGCAAGAACTTTTTCTATTTCCTTACGAGTAATAGCACGATCTATATTTTTCGTTTCAACAACCTCACCAGAAGCATCTTCAGTTGTCGTTGAAAATCCTAATGTTACTTCACCTTCATATGTTTTCGTTTCACTTGTTAAAAATTGTGCAATTTTTGTTGCTCTTCCGACGCAAATTGGTAATACTCCTGTTACATCTGGGTCTAATGTTCCCGTATGACCAATTCTCTTTTCTCTCAATACCTTTCTTAATTTAAATACACAATCATGTGATGTCATGCCTTTTGGCTTATGTAATAATACTACACCTTCCATATATGTTCACCTCATCATAATTCTTTCGTAGTAAATATCCAAAACTTATTTTGCATTGAAAAAATGGATAGACAAATGTCTATCCATTATTCTTCACGTTTACCGTCTTTATTAATTTCATGTAAAAGTGTATCAATTCGATGACCATATCCGATAGACTCATCAAACTCAAAGGTAATTTCCGGTGTTTTACGAAGACGAATACGTTGGCCAATTTCTGAACGAATAAAGCCTTTTGCCTTCGCTAAACCTTTTAACGTATTTTCTTTCTGTTCTTCGTCACCTAAAACAGAAATATATACTTTGGCAATTTGTAAATCACCACTCACTTGTACATCTGTTACTGTAACAAATCCGATACGTGGGTCTTTAATTTTACGACTAATGATGTCGCCTAATTCTTTTTTCATTTGCTCGCCTACACGGTTTGCACGTAATTTCATAACTCTTCACCTCATTCAATACCATTCCAATTGTGTTATCGTACGTTCAATTTCAGGAAATGAATCGATGTACTCCAGTACACGATTCATTTCTTTTTCACAGATAACACGATTTGAGGATACGGAAACAATCGCAATTTCTGTACGTTGCCATACATCTTGATGCCCAACTTCAGAAACAGCTACATTATAGCGCTGTTTCACACGAGTTAGCACTCGTTGCAAAATTGCCCGTTTCTCTTTTAAAGAATGTACATCGTAAATCATACACTCGAATGAGAGTGAAGCGACAATCATCGCTTCACTTCTTCCATAACGTATGCTTCAATGATGTCCCCTTCTTTAAGGTCATTATATCTCTCAATTGTAATACCACACTCATAGTTTTGTGCAACTTCTTTTACGTCGTCTTTGAAACGTTTTAACGTATCAAGTTGTCCTTCGAAAATTACTATACCATCGCGGATAATACGAACGCCACTATCGCGTGTAATTTTACCGTCAATTACGTAACAACCTGCAATTGTTCCAACTTTTGTTACCTTGAATGTTTGACGAACTTCCGCTTGACCGATTACTTTTTCTTCGAATTCTGGATCAAGCATACCTTGCATTGCTAATTCAATTTCTTCGATTACTTTGTAGATAATGCGGTGTAAGCGAACATCAACGTTCTCTAATTCAGCTGTACGCTTCGCGTTCACATCCGGACGTACGTTAAATCCAATTACAATTGCATTAGATGCAGAAGCTAAAATAATATCAGATTCTGTAATCGCACCTACACCAGTGTGAATGATTTTAACTTTTACGCCTTCAACATCAATTTTACGAAGTGATGCTGCCATCGCTTCAACAGAACCTTGTACGTCTGCTTTTACGATTAAGTTGATTTCTTTTACATCGCTCTCTTGGATTTGTTGGAATAAATCTTCAAGGCTTAATTTAGATTTCTCACCACGTTGTGCAACTAACGCTTCTTGTGCACGTGATTCACCGATTTGACGAGCTTTCTTCTCATCAGCGAATGCCATGAAACGATCTCCAGCCTGTGGTACTTCATTTAAACCTGTAATTTCAACAGGAGTTGATGGACCAGCAACTTTTACACGACGACCAATATCACTTACCATTGCACGAACACGTCCGAATGAAGTTCCAACAACAATTGGATCTCCAACTCGAAGCGTACCGTTTTGAACTAATAATGTCGCGATAGTTCCTTTACCTTTATCAAGCTGTGCTTCAATTACAGTACCCGTTGCATAACGATTTGGGTTTGCTTTATATTCTTCTACTTCACTTACAAGAAGAATCATCTCTAGCAAGTTGTCAATGCCTTCGCCTTGAATTGCAGAAATTGGTACGAAAATTGTGTCTCCGCCCCAAGCTTCTGGAACTAATTCATATTCTGTTAATTCTTGCATTACACGATCAGGATTCGCCGCTGGTTTATCCATTTTATTCACAGCAACAATAATTGGTACTCCAGCTGCTTTTGCAT
>OVBW01003042.1:0-10800 GCA_900406355.1 Erysimum pusillum
GCGAGTTGGTGATAAGAGGAGAATCATAATTCCGCCATCCCTCGGGTATGTCGTAATGGTTTCAGTTGACTATGTCTAGATGATTAATCTCAGCATAATGTTGCTATGACTAACTGAGTTTATACAACTTATTTGTGTCTCTTGCTCTGGACGTTATAAACACAGCTACTCAGAAGAGCGGTTGAGGGAAGATGTGCCCAAGGATGCATGGCTTGTATATGAAGTGGAGGCAGTAAAAATCAGATGATGCCATTAGCTTTCGACCTTTTAATACAAGCGTAGGGTTTTGTTCTGAGTCATCTTAAGGGAAAATTCATAGGGAGCTCGTTTTTTTTTTTTTTTTTTTTTTTTTTTTTTTTTTTTTTTTTGTTTTTTTTTNTCTTGGAATTTGCTTGAATCTTACTAAACTCAATTTCCTGGTTATTCACTTAAAGGCTTATTATCAATGAGTATTGTTCGACTATTTTGCTGGTTATGGCTGAACCAAGTAAAAGCTAGTTAAAGAAAAGTGAATAACCAGAAAAATTTTATTATTTTATTATTATTATTTTTTATATATATATATTTTTAGACTAGAAATCAAATTAATTAGAATTAAAATGAAAAGCAATTATATACTAACTTACTAGTGAGTTTTACAAAAAAAAAAAAAAAAGAAAAAAAACTTACTAGTGAGTTACTTCTCAGTTTTCACTACACATTTGGTTTTAGTTTTTAGCTTGACTTGTCGGATGATCAGACGGTGGGTGCAGTATCTAACGACACAATATGCCTTATTGAGATTTCGATATATCTTTTTAGACATGTATCAATCCTTTGTTTATAATGCATATGGCCTAATTTTGCCTGCCATAAAGAAGTACTCCATCTGTTTTATATTATGTGACGTTTTAAAGAAAAACAAATTTGATTTTAAATTATATGACGTTTTTATTTTTTTATGCAAAAAATTATTACTCTTTAATGTTTTACGATTATTAGGAGGGGTTATTCGTTTATGGATTTTAACGGATTTGTAAATCCATAAAAAAATAATGTGTTATTCAATTATTGATTTTAAAATCTTTATGAAAATTATGTGTTATTGGTTCTATGATTTGTAAATATTAGTTAAAATCTTATGTTATCCGTTTAGTGATTTGTTTTTGGATTTTAAAATCCACAGTTTAAAATAAGGGGGAGGTATTGGTTTATGGATTTTAGTGGATTTAGAAATCCAAACAAAAATCATGTGTTATTCAATCATTGATTTTAAAATCTTTATCAAAATTATGTGTTATTGGTTATATGATTTGTAAATACTAATTAAAATACTATGTTATTCGTTTAGTGATTTGTTTTTGGATTTCCAAATCTACGTTTTATTAAAAATGAATTTGAATGGATTTGACAGTGAAAAATAGAAGGATTCAAATCCGTGGGTAAACACATGTTATTTCAAAATCCACAAATCTTCTTTCCAAATCAATAAGGATTTTTAAATTCTATATGGATTTCAAAATCAATAAACCAATACCTCCCCCTAAATGGATTTGCATGGATTTGAAAGTGAAAAATAGAAGGATTCAAATCCGTGGGTAAACACAATTATTTTAAAATCCATATTTTAAACACAATTATTTTAAACACAATTATTTTAAAATCCATATGTTTTTAATTTCAAAATCAATACGAATTATCAAATTCTATATATATTTATAAGAGAATCTCATGAGAAATGCCAAATTTCATAACTATCTTTCCGTCAATGCCACATTGGTTAATATCTTTCCTGAAATGCCATATTTTCCTTTTGTGGCATTATAACAAATGACAAAAAAACTCTTCTTACACAAAAAGGCAGCCATGTGTCGCATGTACGATGTGATGTGACATGACCAGTTTGGCAGACACATTTATTGGGATTCGAGTTGGTGGACATGCTAATTAGTCCACGAAGGACAGTAAAACTAGTTTATGTTGTCTACGAATGAACTAGTTAGATTTGCAATTGAGAGAATTTGTGGAGAAATAGACAAGTTTAAATAGATAGTTGTCCATATATAAGTGACAATTTACATAGAGGTAGCCATTATTTACAAATAGTTGTCAATTAATTTATGTATTTGCATATGTGTAGATTTGTTATGTTGTCTACGCATGAACTAGTTTGATTTGCAAATGAGAGAATTTGTCTCGCACTCGACAAGTTCAAATAGGAAGTTGTCCATAAATTTATAATTTGGTCTATAAGTGACAATTTATAGATGGGTAGACAGTATTCGTTGTTTAAGTTCTAATAATTTACGTATATGCAAATGTCTGGACATGTTATTTTGTCCACGGAGGATAGTATGAGTAGTTAATGTTGTCTACATGAACTAGTTAGATTTGCAAGTTGTTATTTGGGTTCACCTTGGTGGAGAAATAGAAGTTCATATACTTATAATGTTTACCAAGGACCATGTTCACCAATTATAGGTTTTTTCCACTGCATTTTTCTGTCCACCAGTTGCAGAGACAACATATAATGTCCACCTCCGACGCGTTGTCTACTGATATTAATGTCCGCCATCCATATTGAGAGAGAGAGAGAGAGAGAGAGAGAGAGAGAGAGAGAGAGCACATGAGAGAACGTAAAAAAACAAAAAAGAAATGATGAAGAAATAGAAAATAAAAGGGAGGGTATTTTTGTTTTTTTGAAAAATGGTTGTGGCACTGCAGAAAAGAAGTTTGGTAATGTGGCATTGCTGGAAAGTTGAGTTTTGTAATGTGGCGTTAGTGAGAAATTTCTCTATTTATAAATCAATGAACCAATACCGGTCCCTTAGTATTCTGTAGACTGTTTTACTATTGGATAGGTTGTGTTTATGTACATAGTTAATGATGTTTGGAGTATTTGTCTTCTGACTCCCTTTATGGAACATATATTGTCATTTGACTCCCTTTTAAAAGAGAGGGACATTTTTCGACGTGAGTTTTTGTTATGCCCCTCACACTAGTCCACAACACACAAACCAAAGACCTCATCTAATTTCCTTATCCTAACTACACGTTTACAATTTAATTTATCTTCTTGTCTTTATCTCTAACCTTTTTTTTTTTTGTCAACTCTCTCCTCCTCCATCTTTATCCCTTTTTTCTTTTTTCTTTTTTTCTCTCTCTCTCTTTCTTTCTTTCTCTTTTTTTTTATTTCTCTCTCTTTTTCTTTTTCTTTTTTTTTCTCTCTTTTATTTTCTTTTTCTCTCTTACATAAAATTTTTTTTGCTTACATTTTAAAATCTTGATTTCTTTTAATCTAGTCATTCGTTTTCTTATTTAGATTTATACTTTAATTGCTTTGATGTCTCGCCTCGCCATGAGCGAGTAGTTCTCTTTGTTGGGTTGATGGGGTGATTCAAAGGGGTATTCATGGTTCCATCGATTGTTTAGGTTGCTAGATTTATGGGTTTGTCACATGATTCATCTTCTGACTTATTATAATTGCGCTCGAAGTAGAGAGGTAAATCCTCAACGAAAAGAGCGATATCCTAAATCACACTAGTTTGGCGAAAACTCGTAGTGTCGTTTGATCTAGGCTAGAAGAGCTTTATCACTTGGGTTGTCGCGATTCGCCTAGCTCTAGGGGTTTTGTGAACTTATCAAACTTGCTTAATTGAATTGCACTCCTCATGATTTAAGTTATGCGATAGTATAAACACTGAGTCGATGTTAGGTTTAGATAGTTAAGATTAATGATTTGTGTCTTGGCNCATGATTTGTGTCTTGGCTATAAAATAGTGTTTGAGTTTGTGAATCATAAACCTTATTTATTTTTGCCTCCTGACAATCATCGGAAACATGAATTCCCTGGAGATGTTCCCCTAATGCCCGACATCTCTCTCTTATTGATTTCACCTTTCGTTTATTTGCTTACTTGCTTTGCATTGCCTTCTTACTTTCTTTTGCTTTCTTTCTTTGCTTTACATTGGTGACAAAACAACAAAAACCCCTTTTCTATTTTGGTCTTAGCTTATCCTTTTCCATATCAGCTTGTTGTGTGCTCAACTCCCCGTGGATCGACCCTTAAGTACTACAAACGATTGGTTGTGCACTTGTAACCTTTTGATTGTTTTCACCTAAGGTTAAAAACCTAGATTCGTTTAGGTGAAACTAGTGAGCGTGATCATTTCCCGCCCATCAAGTTTTTGGCGCCGTTGCCTCCGGAGAATTTTGAGTTGCCCACAAGCTTCGGACTAGGATAAAGTCTAAGACATTGTACTACTGATCTTTCTTTTTAGTTTTACTTGTTTCAGGAGATCTAGGGATGGATCCCGACGTCCATCCGGACTGGTATTACGACCGCCACAAACAACATAATGCGGAGATGAAGCCGCAACCAGCATACTATTCGACTTATGGCCCCTTCATTGGTTATAACGGACCAGCCATGATGTCACCTGCTAGGCGAGCTGGTCGCCCATATCATCGCATCAGCGACGACCCACTTGTGAGAGCTGGCAACCCAATAAGTCTTGCCCAATTCGATGAGTTGTGTGCGCGCTATGAAAATGACATGAAGAGGATGAACTCTATGAGGTTATGAGGGTAGACTCATACGAGGATTATCCATCTTATTCTAATCAAGAGCCTAAACCACACAGTTCTCAGGAGGATATTAAGTTTGAAACTCAAGAAGAAACTACTGATGAAGCCGTTAAGAGAAAAGTAGAAACTTTCCTTGAGGATATTAAAGACCAAATTTTAGAGATGTGCTCAATCTACCCTCCGGAAGAGGTAGGTAGGGCTTGTAAGATCTTCCTAAAAATGGTCAAAAGTGGAGGATTTAATATTGATCAACCACTAACTGGAAAAGAGAAAAGAACGGTAAGGTGGCTCGCTCGATTCGAAAGAGTTGGATCCCTTGACGAAGAAGAAAGGCTTATGCGAAACCTTCAAAAGACAGCTAACTTCGCTTCAAAAAGGATGGGGAAATATTTTCTTGCTACTTGCAGGTATTAGTAGAAGAAGGGGCCTATACTGAAGAAAAAGGGATCGGGAAAGGGCACCTTGAAAGGAAAGGCGAAGAGGAAGGAGTCCCAACCGATCGAACCCATGCCTTAGAGAAAAGTGGGAAAGTCGAGGTGACATTCTACAAAGTGGAGGCTCTCAAAGATCCACACGAACCACCAACACTTGAGGAAGAGCCGGAGCTAGTCACGGACCCATCGCCACATGACCATGAACTGAGTTCGTGGCAAGACGGTCTTCGACCGCACACACAGGCACTCGACATGCGGTGAACCACTCCACCGCCACACAGCCATGAGCCCAGCATACAGCCCGACTACACTTTACAGCCAGACCCAGACCCTTCTCTGCCGCATAGTCAAGCCTTGGGAGTGCGGCCAACTGCTTCATAGCCGCATGAGCGGGACTCCAGTCCGTAGCCATTGACCGATACATTCCTGAGCTGCCACGACAAGATCTCAAGCCTTTCGGCTACAATAAGACTTGATCGCGACAAGCTCCAAGGCAATGAAAATCTAAAGCTCTATGGAAAAGAAGAAGCTAGCTTCATGGAAACATGTTAGCTAGCCTTCAACCAACGGCCTTACAAGCTCAAGAAGAGAAGCTCGTTAAGCGGAAGCGAGAAGCTAAAGGACCTAGGCCGAAGGTTATCAAAAGAGCCGGACACGCTAGTTTTCACGGAGAATCAATTCTCGAGGTAAGTGATGCTAACACTAGACCTAATATTTGGGTCTTAATAGAGCTTTACAAGGGGAGAAAGACATTGAAAACTACTGACCATCCTGAGTCCAAGGAGTGGACGTACGGTGAACCTTTTTCCGAAAAGCAAACTCACCTTATGGAAGCAACTAATGAGGAACATCTTGAAAGATTTTCAAGAAAGGATGTTGAGATTAGTGATCTTTTTACTAATAGGGAAGATGAGAAAGGACCCGGAGATGTATACTTATGTATGACAACTCAGGCTCCACAAGAAATTTTTTGCAGAAACAACGTTTTTCGGCGGATTCGAGAAAGGAGAGAGGCTCCCGATCAAAGCAGCTACAGACAACGACCTCCTCCAATTCTCTATCATCCCTATGGAGACCATGGACCAGTCTTAAAACTTCGTCCAAGTCGCTACCACCCTCCCGACCCGCAAACGGACGGGTGTGACCAAAACTTCTTCGATAGAGGCCGCATCTCTTTCCGTATCAGCCACCAACATCTCCAAGATATAACCAATGGTATCCCTCGCCATAGGAGTCAAGGAGAACGTATTGAGGCCCTCATAAAGACAGGCCTACGTGCTGCTAGATACGATGATACGAAGAAACAAGAGAAAGAACCGGACCCTAATGTGATTTGCGACCACATTCATAACCATGAATCTCATCCTTTCCGAGCACTTGAAGAAGGAGAGATTTATGACGAAGAAGGAGATATGCCATATGAGATTATTGAAGAAGAGCTTCAGGGTCTAAATAAAGCAAGACCCAAGCGGACCTGTCGCAGGACAGATTTTCCATCCGCCTAATCTCGAAGGCAACAACGTTGAGCTAAACGACTTTAAAATAAGCGCTGGATGGGAGGCAACCCATCATTAGGTTATGTTTTTGATTTTTGGTTTTTGGTTATGTTTATGCTTTTCGCTATGATGTGTTTCTTGTTTTACCTCAGGGATCCAATTTAAGAAAACATGAGGATGAGGAAAGAAGAAATCCGTTTGGAACCGCGACATCGAGGATACCGTACGGCAGGAAGTTGCTACATGGACAGGTCCAACGGACCGTGGCGACTAGTCCTGGCCGCATAGGTGAGCCGCCGGCTTGCGGCAAGTGAGGCCTCGGCCGCACGACCGAGAAGCTGAGCATGCGGCCTGGTAGACGACGGAAGGACCAGTCCGGGTCCATGATCGCCTTTGACAATCTGATCTCCCACCCGTGACGCTTGTACCACCCGTCCTGGCCATGTTCTTCATACAATACTGTCTCGCGAGAACTCCAAACGCATCATGCATTTACCACCATACCATTACATTAACATACCTATATCTATCTATCTATTTATTAGGATTTTATTTTTGGTTTTTGTTTTTCTAATTCGCTATCGATGGTTTTAGGTTTTGTAACAAGGACGATGCAAGGAAGAAATAAATCAGAAATTCGACAAGCTAAGCCGAGCTTGATCGATGATAAGCATGAAAAGAGAGAATTTCAGTTAGTCACCATCCACCATCGACCACTAGATGCGAATTGGCAACAATTCAAGTATGGGGGAAGATATCCTATCTATCCATTTACTTATAAGGTGACTTCGTTCTTAATACTATCTTTCTTTATGATTTCCATCCTTCTCTCTTTCTTATTTTCCCACCGGTGTGATTTAAGTCTGGGGGGGGGGGGGGGGGGTTCNTTCTTTTGTTGACTTGCGAAATTTTCCATTTTTACATCAATATTGAATTTTTATCGAGTCGTTTTTATTGAGTCAAAATTTATTAGGGAATCACGATCTTATTCTAACGTTTTATCTGATTTGATTGACACTCTACTCTTGATCACGCTTGACTACGGAGCCAAGTTTGGATAGGCTGTGAGCTGATTCGACAATCCCCAAAGACCCATGTTCGATGGATATTCAGATGATTCAGCGTTGTCTCTAAACTTTACAGGACTTAAACCGGAGTTAATTATTGAGCCCTGAGATTTGAGATATAGTTGAGTAGAGTTCTGCTTCGAACTTCACGAGACATTGCACTTCTTCATCAGTATGGTCCCCTCACTCTTCCCTTGAATACTCTAAAAAAATAATAATAAGAAGACGGCTGAAATGAACCGAGGGATGATGCGGCTACAACCGTGCATACTTTGGACCCCATGGAAGTCTATTCTATAAAAAAAAAGAGAGGATATAGGTCAAAAAGAAGTGAGCCGAGGGATGATGTGGCTACAACCATGCATACTTCATACCTCATGGAAGCCTGTCCCAAATAAAGAGCAAGGGGTCGATAGAAAAAATAAAATGATACCCTTGATAGGGAAGAAATCAATACCTTGGAAGTGAGAAAAATTGAAGAGGGATGAGCGTACGAAGAAAGTCTCGGCTTGGGGGAGAGTCTACATGCCTCCAATCGATTTTCCCTTGGTAAGATCTCACCATTTTATTAATGCTTAATTTATGTAAAGAGATGACAATGGAGAGTCTGGAGACACTGGAAAACCGTGGGGCTGATTAAGGAGAGTTGGTGACTCTCATGGAGACTAACGAATAGAAGTTTCGGATGTCAAATCGGCGAGGAGTGTAGAGAGGATAACCCAGAAGGTAAGTGAGTTCCCGTGATTTTTAAACCTCTTTTCCATGGCTTTACTTTCTTGTTTGCTTGAGGACAAGCAAAGTTTAAGTCTGGGGGAGTTGATAACATGGGTTTTTCGCCAATTTTAGCTATAGTTTTAGATGGTTTTTAATAAAGTTCTTGTGCATTTCTAATGCATAAAGGCCAATAACTGAGTTTTAGCAACAACAAAGAGCTTTTGCAGGTTTTAGGGAAAAACGACAAGAAAAGGGAAAAATGGACTTGGAAGATAGTTTCGGACCTTCAGAAGTTTGGCATTCGTTGGCGACCTTCCAGTGCACCAAATTTGGAGTTCTTGGTGTCATTGGAAAGCTTGAAGAGTGAAGATTTGCCTCGAAATAGAATCAACCAATTTGGAATTGCGAATCAAAAGGTATGGCCTTTTGAAGACTGACCTGTCTGGCCGCACATCCAAGCCGTGAGTGTGCGGCCGTGTGCCTTGTCCACCGCAGACTGGGAGCTCGTGTGTGCGGCCAAGTCATGTATTTTAGCCGCCTCAAAGCCCTAGAAGTGCAACTAAAAGCCCGAGTCGTTTGGCCCAAGATTATAACACGAGTTAGGGTTCGTCCTAACCCTAATCCTGAGCACCTAAGGCTATAAATACTTCTTTATGCCTTAGGGTTTGGGTGTGCTCACTTTTGGAGAAAACCTAGCCGTTGCCGCCTTGGAGAAGCAGCATGAAGACTTGGAGATCTCCCTTTGGATGTCTCGCCAAGCATCTCTCTTCGTTTGTTTCTCTTAGTTCTTTGTCTCTTTCGTTCTTCGCTTTTACTTGTTGTTTAGGAGAAGATTTCCCATCTCTCTACTCGTTATTGAGAGGGCAATTCTGAACCTTCTTTTGATTTCTTTTAATCTAGTCATTCGTTTTCTGATTTAGATTTATACTTTAATTGCTTTGATGTCTTGCCTCGCCATGAGCGAGTAGTTCTCTTTGTTGGGTTGATGGGGTGATTCAAAGGGGTATTCATGGTTCCATCGATTGTTTAGGTTGCTAGATTTATGGGTTTGTCACATGATTCATCTTCTGACTTATTATAATTGCGCTCGAAGTAGAGAGGTAAATCCTCAACGAAAAGTGCGATATCCTAAATCACACTAGTTTGGCGAAACCTCGTAGTGTCGTTTGATCTAGTCTAGAGGAGCTTTATCACTAGGGTTGTCACGATTCGCCTAGCTCTAGGGATTTTGTGAACTTATCAAACTTGCTTAATTGAATTGCAAACCTCATGATTTAAGTTATGCGATAGTATAAACACTGAGTCGATGTTAGATTTAGATAGTTAAGATTAATGATTTGTGTCTTGGCTATAAAACAGTGTTTGAGTTTGTGAATCATAAACCTTATTTATCTTTGCCTCCTGACAATCATCGGAAACATGAATTCCCTGGAGATGTTCCCCTAATGCCCGACATCTCTCTCTTCTTGATTTCACCTTTCTTTTATTTGCTTACTTGCTTTGCATTGCCTTCTTACTTTCTTTTGCTTTCTTTCTTTGCTTTACATTGGTGACAAAACAACAAAAACCCCTTTTCTATTTTGGTCTTAGCTTATCCTATGCCATATCAGCTTGTTGTGTGCTCAACTCCCCGTGGATCGACCCTTAAGTACTACAAACGATTGGTTGTGCGCAGTGCCGGCCCGGAGATATTCCATGCTTAAAGCAAAAATAATATTGATGCCCCAAAAATTTTTTTTTGCGTCACAAAATAAATCAAAACTTAACTACTTTATAAGACTTCGATCGAAACAAATGTTAATAAGCAAAACAATATTGACAAACTTGATTAGAAAGAAAAGAGAAAAAGAAGAAGAGACATACATAAATCAAAAAGAGAAATCACTAAAAATAAGAGATAGAAGAAAGCTGATGTTAGAGTTTTTTTTAAGCGTCAATTAGGTTTTTTAAGTTTAATTGTTTCATAAATATTTATTTTATTTTATTTGTGTAATAATTTTAGGAAATTCGTTTTTTTATTTTATATAGAAAAGTAAAGGAAAAAAAAAGAAAAAAAAAAAGATGGCTACGGGTAAAAAAAAAAAGAAAAAAAAAATTATACCTATGGGTTTTGAACCCATTACTACTAAAGGAATATCACAGACCAAGCCACTAGACTACAAGGCACTCATGGAACTAATGCCCCTAAAAAAAGTTATAAAGTCTGCTGCCTAAAGCCCTTGCTTGTTGGGCTTTAGCCACGGGTCGGGCCTGGTTGTGCGCTTGCAACCTTTTGATTGTTTTCATCTAAGGTTAAAAACCTAGATTCGTTTAGGTGAAACTAGTGAGCGTGATCATTTCCCGCCCATCATTAATATGGATCTTAAATTATAGCAAATAAAAATATTTATAACTATTTGTATATAATTGTTGTATTAAAAATGAATTATGTTAGAGAGAAAAGAAAGAGTGAGAAAGAAAGAGAAAATAAATAAAAAAGAAAGAGAAAAGAAAGAAACAAAAAATCGGATGGCTACAATTAAA
>OVBW01003047.1:0-10788 GCA_900406355.1 Erysimum pusillum
GTAATCTTGAACGGTTCTTGAGCGGCTCTTGTCGTCGCAAAACCGGAAAGACAGGGTCTCCTTCCATGGAAGCTTGGTGGAGAAGCGGCCGGTGAAACTGCTGGCGTACCCACAACTCTCGCCGGGTTTTCTGAGAACCCTCTGTTTTTCGGAGAGAGGCATATCGAAGAAGCGGCTCATGCATTCATGAGCGTCTGATATAAGCGCCTCGTCGATGCCGTGATTGACTACAAGGAAAAAGCCGTGCTTCTTACAGGCCTCAGAGATTATTCTGGAAGCTTCTAAAGTGGATGGGGAGGGAGAAGCAGATGCTGATGAGTCCCTATCGGAGAGAAGGTTTTGGAGATCGATGAGGGGAACATCAAGCTCGGGAGCTTCGACGGAAGGTTGCTCGTCGTCAGGCCAAATGAATTGGTTTGGGATATTTGGTTGGAGGTTAAGCATTGAAGGGTTGAAGATTAGTGGCGTTTGAATATTTCCAAGGCCTAGTTTCGGTTTGTCTTCTTCCTCTGGAGATGTTGTTACGCAACTTACGGCCATTTTCTGAGATTTCTTCAACTTCGTGTGTTTTGTTGATGGAGAAGATATGATAACCAAGGGTCCTTTCAGTCTTTATATAAGCAAGCATTTAAGTCGATCGTATAGTGTTTGTCCACTTCCTTTTTTTTTTTTTTTTGGTTTTTTTTTTAATATATAAGTTTTTTTGGAAAAAAAAACTTTNATATAAGTTTTCTTGGAACAAAAGACTTTTGCCACATGTGATTGAAATAAATTGCACTATAATTTATCAACTATTTTTAGATCATTGTAATGCAGTTAAAATCGCTAAACAAGTGGTGGAAGAACTTAAAAAAATTGTGGAGTTTTTTCTTAAAATTTTAAATTTCTAAATCTAACTAACAGATCAGTTACATATTTATATTTTATCCTTGCCTCTTTTTTTTTTTTTTTTTTTTTTTTTTTTTTTTTTTTTTTTTCNTTATTATAAAAGTAAAAATGTTAAAAAGTGTCTCTGTTTTTTTTTTTCTTTTTCTTACATGCTTGTCGTGTGGGGGACATGGACAATTACCATTAATAATGAATAGCTTACTACGAAATCATAGATCCTATGTCTTTTGGTCTTTGATACTACTATTTAAATTTTACTCCCTTTTAATTCTCCATGTATGATATACCCTTTAGAGGTGTGAGGGTGACAACTAGATCCAGTTCGCCTAAAATTCATTGCTTAAAATTGTATAAATTAAATAATTTGAATAGTAACTATATCTCATTATAAAACTGCACTGCTATAGTAATGAAAATATCTATATATATATATATGTATAGATATTTTCGTTACTATTAGAAACGTACCACACTCCTGCTATAGTTATTCCGCGCGTTATTATTAGGAGCCTAATTTTAGATGTTTTTAGTAGAGTTTTCTTTTGTGATTATTTAATAGAATAAAGTATTTGGTGGTTGATTAAATATATTTTATACATCTACTAATATCATAATTATATAATTCTTTTGTTAATTAGTGAATTGTTTAAATATGGTGAATAATATTTGCATAAAATACTAAGAAAACATGGTTCGACTCTTTTTAGGATTCTTTCATTATTGTTGTATTAGTTGAAAATAGTGTTACATTTTAGATCTATTAAAATATTCGGTAAACAAACTGTCGACCGTTAAACTCACTCGTAAGAGTTCATGATAGATTAAAATGAGTTAATTATTTTTCAGACCTTTAGTCGTGTTATCGCTGAGCCAAATAGGAGTATAGGACACAGAAAATCGGGGCACAGACAAATCCAAGATTGTCTAATCTGTTCATCGGGAATTGTAGTAGCGGAAAAAACAAAACATAATACTTCTAATTTTTTCATAAAAAAACTGTGGATCTTTTTGGTGGGGGTCTGTTTTTATAGTTGGCAGGACAAAAGAGCTTCCCAAGGTTCCTTGGCTGCATATGGAAGTGTTGGTTCCACATTGTTATTCTGTTTTTGCTTCTCTCTCGAGTTTAATTTCTCGTCTTTTTCTTCGAATTATTTTCTTTATTTTATTATTTTTCTCTGTATCCTATATAATTTGAACCTAATAAACAAATCATAAATCATGTCGTAAGATTAAAAAAGTTTTAGATTTTAGTATTTTCTGTTATATTATTTTTTATTCTGCAAAAATTGGAGTTTTTAATCTATATATTTTCTAGAATTGGGTTCCAATTCAGTTCCATTTAGTTAGAAATAATATGGTCAGAACTCAGAACCATTAATAAACGAACCTAATTCTTTATTAGTTTCCACAATTTGATTATCACATATCGGCCATTTTAGACAAAAAGCATGCAGGTTCAGCATAAAGCATGGACGTATTAAAGCTAGGATTTCATATGCAAATGAAAACCGGTTTTACAGGTTAGTCAACTGAACGCAATTATCTCAAATGAACTAAACTGCACAGATAAACTTTAAAAAAAAAAAACATTCATATTTATTTTTAATATAGATTTATACAGTTTCTAATATTTAATTAATTTAAGAATATTGAATTTTCAAAATATAATTTTGTTTATCATACTTAAAATATTATTACGTATAAAATTAAATTTGGAAAATAATTTTCTACTTTTTTAAACAAGAGAAATTAAAATTTTTGAGAGCATGCATACTGATATACAGAATAAATTGGTCACAGAAACATTGTGAATTGGCCATTTTTGATAGACTGGTTTGTTAAAACTCGCAAAATAACTTAGCCCACTGCGGACGGGGTATTCCGTTTTAACACTACATGGAAGAAGCAATCTGATGACTTAAAGACAAAGTGCGGATACAGCCAAAAAGAGACGAGCAATAGTAGGCTAAGGTGAATAAAGATTCATTTCCCTTTTAGCTTCCTAAAAATAAACAAACTCATGCTTTACAATTACAAGAAACCTAGTTTAACTCTGAGTTTGTAACGCTATGGCGCTTACGCGAAGGAGCCCGTTAATAGGTTTGCAAGAGAACAGAATGATCAATTAGAGAGGGGAGACAAGAGCATGGTCGGCTCAAGGTGCTAATGCTAGGGTCCATTCCCATTTTGATTAGAGCCTAACTTTTTGGAAAAAAAAAGGTTTTAGTATTCTTAAAAACTGAAATGAGGTTCATTACTTTTAAATTCATTTTGTTTCATAGAGCCTCTAATACATTTGAGCCAATCCGGGGACAAAGAAATACTAACAAGCTAACAACTAAGTAGGGCTGCCATAAAGAAGGTGGGGGCCGACCAAATGTGTTCTTCTTCTTTTTTTTTTTTTAATGTGTTCAAGTTCTATCTCTTTCTTAATTACTATAAGATCGAGAGTGAGGTATTGAAGGACCCAACAATGCTGGACCTATGAAGGACAACCATTAGACATGGGTTTTTGTCGCAAATAGTAGCTCCAATTAAAATCCTTTTATTGATCCACTATAACCAGTTCATGCTTTTTATGTCCTGTCTCTGGCATTATTAGATGGAGGAGGAAAGAGAGATTGATCTCTTACCTAATCACAATAGAAACTGGGGGGCATAGATGATCTCAAATAGATCTGTTTTCGTTCTCTTGATTTTTTTAAGAAAAGGACATTGCTCCATCCCCAATTAATTAATGACGCTGAAAGCATGTTATCACTGTTTTTACTATTCAAATTTGGTATCGGGTTTATGCCATTAAAAGCTATTTCCTTTAAAGAAAAAAAGGAAACAAGAAAGCATGAAAAGAAGTCTTTAGTTACGAAAATCATGTAATATATGCCAGAAAATCTCAGCTAGACTCATTTATACCACCAACGAATCTTCTACTTTACCAATCTATTTCTGCATCTCAGCTGAAGAGTGTAATAACGCTTTTCTTGTCAGTTGAAACATTTCCAGTGACTAACATGGAAACGCATTGGATATGACTCGGTTCGTTATAACCTACCGATCTTTAACCACTGGACCACTACAGGTTGAAACTAATTTATAGTATACATAACAATATTCTTTTTTTTTTGTAGAAAACATAACAATATTCTAAATTGTAAATAATGGATGTCAAAAAAAACAAAATTGTAAATAATGATACTCCAGATGCTAAAAATTATATGGATGTGAAATAAGAGAGGAGCAACACATGTGCAGTTCCTCAACTCAATAATGCAACTTTTAAACTGTTACTTGAAATAAATGAAGGAGATCTTTTTTTTTTTTTGTTTTTGGGATACTCACAGATACGAGTTGTAACTTGTACGATCAAGGATTACACAGTACACAACATTTTCCTAATGCATATGGCTTAATTGAGGACCTAGGAAATTCAAGTCTCTTATCATATATGATTTCCACTCATTATAATTAAAGTGTGTTTATACAAATATCTAATTTGATATATGTGACAACCTAAGAACATACGATATCATGTGACTATATAAAGTTATAAAGAGAAGAAAACAAAACTAGGATGATGGTTTGCAGGAAAATTGCAAAAGTAAACCCATCACATAGTAGTTTCAGCTTAAAAAAGTTTGAAATGTGAATTACAACATAACATACAGTATATATTTCATCCGGTAAAATAACGATCAATTTTATTCCAACAAAACAAATAAAACCCTCTAGATACTAACGTAATTAACGATTTTATTTACATTTTTAGAGAAAACTCAGATGCGTAAATTTCGTTTTAGCCTAATATATATTGCCTCTAGAATTTGTTTTGCAGATTGTGTTCTTCATACCAAAATACACAAGCATCTACAAAATGTTTGGAGTGTGATTTCGAGACGAAACGTTGCCACTTTAAAGTGGTTATTCGTTTTCAGGAAGGAATAACAATTTTTTTGTTCATGAATATTCGTTTTCAGAAAATTTCAATTTTAAATTCGTTAAATCTTCGGTAAACTCAGTATAATAGTTCGTTTTAGGTGACAAAACAGAAACGAAAACGGTGTCAATGACATGAAATTGTGATGATAATTGACATTCCCGTTTCTAGCTATGGTAAGAATCTACAAAACGACGTTTGAAGGTAATGTCAAATATTATACAGTATAGTATTTTTTTTTTTTTTATCAGATAACATGAAACAAAATCATTAAACCAAATGATAAAACGACTCTGTTTTGTTTTCTATCTACGATTTAACGATGTTAATTTCTAGAGGTTTTTATTTGTTTCATCGGAAAATGTTAGATTTTACTTGATTCGTTCGAATATGTTGAGGTTTTAATCCACCCCTCAAAATTCGTCCCTTTTCTTTATTTATAGGCTGATTTCTTTCTTACAGTTTCCCATGGTGTGTAAGTTTGAAAGTTGTGTGGCGAGTGACTGGGTGCAGCACAAAGTCTTGCACAGTAACTAAATAATTAATGCTTTAGGAAATCAAGAAATATAATGGAATCTTAGCTTGAAATGGGGTTTCTAGGTTGTTTTTTCTTTTTCACTTTCTAGATTTGAGGAAGAAAAAGACAATGGAAATGAAATGTGTGTGGGGTTATAATGGATGTCTTACTTGTATACCATATGGAGTGGTCTCTAGAATGTTATTGGGAGATGGTTTCTATCATGGAAACTGGTCAGTCAAAAGATCCAACGAAAGCTCGTCCGTGCATGATGCACCTCAATATTCACTTGGTCTCATACGAGGAAAATATACACCAATCAGTATAGTAAAAGGACAAGCTAATAGAGACAAGTTGAGTTCTGTGGTGGCCTCCAATAACAAGCAGTAGAAAACAATAAGGTATACTGTGTGGTACAATAAGCAAGGGATTTACGTAAAAGAGAAAAACGTATGACTCTATGATTGCAACAACCATTCGTTTCTTGGCATAGTTCAGCTTTTCTATCTACCATTTTTAATCTACTAGGACTAGTTCATGTGAATTCTAAATTGGTTCGATCTTTTGGGTTCAAATAGCTCACAAGAACCAAGTAGCAATACTTTAGTCCAGGAGATCTATAATAGAATCACAACCCACAAGGCTCTAACGAAATATGTGACCTAGGTCTCTTATGCATTGGTGGGTAAATGAATTTGCGAAAAATGAGGTACTTTGGCTTTTTTTTCTTTTAATTAGCATATCAATAATATCCAATTGCCTACTTCTCAAAACCATATCCTAAGTAGATTACCGAATGTGTAAGGTTTGATTCTTGAGGCAACCAAACGAGTTCACAAGTTGTAAAGGTAATGGCTAAAGCTCCGCAGATAGTCATCTTCAGGTTGTCGGCTTCTCATGTTATGCTCATAATCAACATAACAAGTGTGATAACTGGTAAGTGTTTTAGTCTCTAGGGATGTTGTTTTCTCTAATGATTAGCAATGCGTCTTCCTCTGTTTCATAAATCGACCAAAACGGCAATAATGAGTTTGAGCTATGGGCTCCTCATGCAGTTTCTTCTGGGCTTTTGGATTTACTAAGCCTATACAGCAACCCAGAGCCCACTAAACCTCCAGACTTTTGTTCAATTTTCTGCTAGACGCATCTTCTCTTCGGCCACTTCGAAAATCATAGAGTGGGCTACAAATTATGTGAATCAATCTGAGATGTAACATGAGATTCCTCCATTATTAGAAAAAAATGTCGAAAGTCAGGTACTTTAAAAAAAAAAAAAAAAAGTTGAAACAAGCTTGAGCTCATTGAACTAAAAAATTGGTTGAAACTTAAAACTGAGCAATGAATAATGAGACAAGACAAGCCCTAGTAAATGCGAAGACATCGAAGCTCTGCATTATTTCACACCTAAAAACGTTTTGAAACATGTGACCATGAGGTAGTAACACCTATCACTGCACCCATGAAACAAAGGTTACAAACTCACGATTCGTAAGAGTATTCATTCATCCAAGGAAAATCTCGACAACCTTAATTTCTTTTAAATTTGCAAAGTTCAAAAACTTGAAAACCCCAAAGAAAACGCAGAGTAGAGAAACATGAAAAGTGTGGATGGAATCATACTGTAATACTCAAGCTGTCTCTTGTCAAAGAGATGCGTGGCTAAATATCATCATCTCATTTTGCATTAATTTGCTCGTACAGTTTATTTTTTTAAATTATTACTGTCACGTTTTTAAATTATTTCTGTCACCACCCTCTGCTCTGTTACCGATGCAAATATAGAGATAAAGTTGGAGGGCAGCTTCCGATTGCTCTCTCGGGTAACCAAAAACATAAGATTTAAAAAAAGCTATACAAACTGGATTTTTGCTAGTGCAAACTGAAAAAGATCCTGTTCTTACAACTTTTTTCTTCTTCTTTTGTCAGTCAATTGTTCACCTTCCACTTGTCATCATTCGTTAGAGGTGATAACAAAATAAGACAAAAGGATTTGTCTTAACAGAAATGGGAAGAGAATGGTACAACGGAGGAAGATCCATTTATGATTCTAAAAGCAAGAGGAAATCCAATGAAGCTAATGGCTGCATCACTGCTCTTTACCACTTTTTTCATTTCCACCATTTTTACTTTCCTTCACGTCATCATCACCACCAACAACCTAGTATTGATTCTCACTCAAGAAATCCGAAAGGTACGTGCTTACTCTCTCCTCTATAGAAGTTTCTGCTGTCTCAGCTTCACATCCGTAGACTTGGTAAGCATTTACCGGTTTCAAACATGCAGAATGTAGAGGTTTCAGAGAAACGGTTAGGTTTATTGTGAGATAGATAAGGACTTAGGAGTTTTGCAAGACAGTGAGTAACAGAGAGGAGTGTTGTGTTACTGAAACTTGCAGGTTTGGTGGCACCACGAAACAGCTTGGACTTAACAGAGGAATCTTCATTATCATCAACAAACTACAAGCTGGAAAAAGAAAGCTTGAACATCCATGTAAGTCAACATTGATAGCTTTATTACATTTGAAGTGACTTGATTGATGTACCCAAGTGACAATTCAAATGCAGGTTGGGGGGACCAAGTCAAAAGTTAGAGGTCTTCTTGTTGATACGTCATTTAATAACTGCAATTCACCTCGCACAAAGACACCAAACGTGGTGGCTAGACTCATGGGTCTTGATCTTCTTCCGGATAACTTAAACCTTAATAAATCATCCAAGTATACTGTAAGAGAACAAAGACTCTCCGGGAATGGCTCAGGGACACGATCATTACCTTCGAGCCCTAGAGTCTCCTCTGATTCCGACAATCGTCGCCTCTCTCTTCAGCTAAACAGAGAGAATAAACATGAAGAGTTTGCGCGCAGGACGCTGAAAGAGTTGAAACAAGAAGAGGGAAGTCCAAGTCCCAGACACAATGGGAGGCAAATAGTGAAACAAATAAAAGAGAGCGTCACCTCCACAAAATTTGGTATGGATATAACAAACTTGCTTGAGAACAGAAGGCCAGGAGCAGCACAAAACAAGATTGAGCAAAGCTGGTTTTCACAGAAAGAGAACACAACAAGCACTAATGGCACACTTGTGTTAAGACAACAAGATCACATCTCTCAGCAACCAACAAAGATGACCCTTTCAAAAGATTCCAAGGAGAACCAGAGAAGAGTAAACGAACAGTGGCTAATACCAATCAACGGATGGAAAAAAGCTGAGAGAGAATCAAAATTATCTCCTCATCCAACACCCAAGAATCAAAACAAGCAGAGAAAGGCATTCATCTCTATATCAACACACTCGAAATCTAGTGATTGCTGTGATCTTTTAGAGAAGAAGAAATGCAAGAAAATCTCTGTAGCATCATCAGCTTTCTCTGTCACAGAACGTCCTCGGAAACAGGTACAACTTTTCTTTGTTTTAGTCACTCATTGAGGAAATAACACAAACACTTGATAGGCACTCTTACTCAGTGATTTCAAACCAAATTCTTTAGATGAAAAAAGCTGAAGAACCGGACCGGAGTGCAAATGCAACGATATGCTCTGGTCAGATATACAAATACGAGAAGAAGCTTCCTCAAGAACCGTCAAGTTCCAATTTTTACGATTCTACAACCATTTTCGCCACCTTAGCCAACGCAAGAGGCACCGAAAAAAATCTTCCGACGATGAAGAAACTTGCCGAGGAAGAGGAAGAGGAAAAGATCGTCGCAGAGATTGAGCGGCATATCGTAGACGCCCTCGTGCAGGAAACGGTTGAAACGATGTCGTTTTGGTTTAAACGCTAACGCTATTAGATTTGGGCCGTCACTCAAAACAGCGTCTGGCGGCTGCGTTTTAACCCTTACGATTAACGAGAGATTCGACGCATAACAATGTGCGTTTTGCATCTGGCTATTACTAATTGTTGTAAGTTCGTAACCAATCCATCATTCGAATGTCTAAGACTAATAGATTCAAGTTTTTGTTATCTTTATCTTTTGTGTCTCCTCTATTAAAGTATTAACATTAGATAAGTATCATTTTGAGTTACTTTCATAATATCAGCCTCGTACTTTGTAAACTCCATATAGACGGTAATCTACTTACTACTTAGGATATGGTTTTCATGCATTTCATGCCATATTTAATACTGAACTAAAAGTTTTTGACAATAGTTTTACTGAACTAAAAGTTTCTAGGTTTCTTTTTGGTATAGAGATGGTTGTGGCGTTGTGCTTTAGCTGAGTGAGTGCCAAGTTCATTTTTAACCACAGTATTCTACTCAAAATATAAATAAAACTTAGTAGGAGAAGGTTCGCATGTTGTTTTATTAAATTGCATGTTATATTGTTTTATTAAATTGCATGTTATATAATATGACACAATAATTATGTGCTATTTTTTTTTATACATTCTATTTTCTAAACTGAACAAAAATGGCATAGAGCGTTATAAACTTAAAACATGCAGTGTGTATCATCTTACCATATTATCTGTATTTTTTAAATAAAAATAATTCATGGTTCTATACCAAATCAAATAAAAGTCTTTGGTCATTGATCATGAATGATCGAATAGAAACAAGATGTCAATTATGAGTGGCTGATAATTTGTAGTAACTGGGATCTTTGAAGTTTGAACTATTAGCGTCAAAGCTATTAAATGTTTGGATTTAATAGCCCAATGGTACAATCGTACGTACGCTTTGGGTGTGTCGGTAAAAATAGATCTAGAGCAATAGGAATTCCGCCGAAAAGCATTACTATTATTTAAATTATTTAAAACTATGATACTAATGATGTTATAAAATTCATCCATAACATTACTATTATGAAAGAAACAAACTTTAACATTCCACAAAGTAAAAAAAAAAACAAAGCAGCTCTTCAGGAGAAGAAAGGATAAATATAGTAGATAATGTTATGAATATTATTGTATTATGTGGATGCCCATTATAGGCCCATTAGAATGTTCTAGAGTGTTTAGTCTCTTAACCTAAACCCTAATATTGTATCCCTATATATATGTTGTATCCAGTAGAATACATCAATAACACAGAGAATATTTCCCTAAACCTCTTTATTCACAACACGTTATCAGCACGAGTTTGCTCTAGAGAAATAAAAACCACTTTCAAAAAGCCCTACCCGAGCTAAAACCCTAATTGCTTGATCAAAGAGATTTCCGGAAGAAAAAAAAATCTTGTCCCCGTTCTCGGACGTTTTGTTTCCATCGTAGCCCACGTTTTCAACTTTCCCATCAAGATAAGTGACTCATGCTTTTGTAATCGTTTTATATTTATCGCCATATGCTTTTGTCAAAACGTGGAATAAATAAATATATGTATACATGTTCACGTTTCATTATGCCACTGTATTATTTATTGCTTCGATNAAAATCTTGTCCCCGTTCTCGGACGTTTTGTTTCCATCGTAGCCCACGTTTTCAACTTTCCCATCAAGATAAGTGACTCAT
>OVBW01003048.1:0-13014 GCA_900406355.1 Erysimum pusillum
AGTAAATTATTAGTGATTACTTACAATTTTAAATTTTTAATGTTTTTTTTTCTTTTTTTTGTTCATTTATATTTGGATTTAAACTTTTTTATTGTTTTATTATTGTTGTTAGACTTCATATTTTGTTAAACATAATATGATTATTTTTATTTTTATAATTATACCTATACATATAATATCTATAAAATATAAATATATTAAAATAAAAAATTGGTTGACCCGCGGTCGAACCCGGTTGACCCGATGACCCGGTGACCCAGAAGGTAAACCGGTTCAGTGTCCGGGTCGGGTATCAAAACATTGGTGCTAGATCATTCCTAAAGCTTTAAAAATAGGGTTAAAAATCATACCTCAACTATTTAATATGTGCGTAAATCACAGTCATCGGTAACGGACGTTAGTCAACCGTTATTCCGGATGTCTCAGTGTTTTATCTCTAGGTATTTCAATATTACGATTTTTTAGTTTTTCATCCGCTTTTAATATATGTCATTTGATAAAAGAAAACATATATAGTTTTCATAGAAATAAATCTACAAATAAGTAAATATTTTCAAAGTAGGAAAGTTTGAAAATAGTAATTATAATAATTTTGGAAATCATTTAAAAACTTACTAAATTTAATATAAATAAAGATATGTCACTTAAAGTTGTGATTGTCATGTTATAAATGATAATTCATAGACTTGTATATATAATGCTTACACGTAGAGATTCCAAACATCATAAACCAAACAATTATTTTGAAAGAAGAAAAACAATGTCTTACTCCAAATTTGCTATCTTCTGTATCATCCTCGTCTCTGTCTTTTGTCTTCATGAATGTATGTATATGCATATTGTTTTATCATTTATCATCATTACTACTACTATTATAATTTATAATCATAATATATCTTTCATAGTCATTTTAATATATATCGTTTTTTTTATTATTATTAAAGGTAGAACTGTGGAAGGTCTTGAAGCCAGCAAGCTAAATATACCATTGTGCTTTCCATCAAAAGATGACGACGGAGAAAAAACTTATTGCTGCTTCGGACCGTTTAAGTTCTGCTCATATAGCAAAGAAGAATGTCTTAAATATTGTGATCCCAAAGCTTAATTAACATCGTCTCTATCAAAGATTTAAGAAATTTTAAAATCATTTATTCATAAATCGATATCCTTTTTTTTAATACGATATATTCCTTTGCTCTTTAACAGTTTAACATAATATTGGTATGAACATTATATACTAGATGACTCCAACAATTATGCTTATAATTACAGATAAATTATCATTGATTATTAATGTCTATACCGAAGTTGAGAAGTGAGAACTATAAAATCTCTAACACAAATAAATAGATATCTTATGATAATGTATTCATTATATGGATATATGGGCCATTAGAATATTCTAGAAGTCTCTAGATTATTTGGTACCTAAACTGAAACCCTAATTTGTATCTCCTATATATATATCCCTTGTTATTCATGAATAAGAGATACAACAATTCCTAAACTCTATTTACATAACACGTTATCACTAGCCGCCTAAAATAAAGAGATTTCCACCGAAAAATCTAATCGAGGCCATCATCTATTTTGTAAAGCCTATTCCATCTCGTAATACACACATTAAGATAAGTACTTCAACGTTCTAATCAATTTGTTATTGACTGCGTGATGTTGCTAATATAATATGTTCCTGACTTAATTACGTAGTACTCAAGTTGTGGCATCATGATTTTAATAGAATACATGTTGATTCATTGATCCTTAATTTTTCGATGGCATGTTAATACTTTTATTATTTGTTTAATTCATGATATGATTCATGTTTTATTATTTTATAGAATCATGTTATAAATTAGTCTTATTTTTTTTTTTGATTAATTCTCATGAAGAGGAGATCTGATTGTTAGGAAATAAATTCTAAGAGAGATCTACGCCAAAATCTCTAGCCGCCGACGTTTTCGTTTTTAGACGACATCCTCAATATCCGATGATTACTCATTACCATCGAGAAAGTACAATTTTTTTGACACAACAGCCTTCGTTTGATATACGTTCGTTTGGTTGTTCGGTATTACTTGGTTTATAAATTACATTGGTTTAGTCACATGGCTAGCTTTGGAATCTCAAAAATTTTAATTATTAAGAAGATGAAATTTGCGTTTGCTGCATTAAAAAGAAATCTATACCTTACAAGAATCACTCATACTTTATTCATTCATAATTATTGTTTTATACCATTCATTGGTTTGGTTTGGTTTTACGTGTGTGTGATGTGACTTATTTTACTGATAGCCATATAAACCAAGTACATGGTAAAGGAACTTGAAATCAAAAGCTCTCAAAGAAATAGTCTGAATGATTTCTTGTTATTGAATCAAAAGAGAACAATGGCTTATATAGAGAAGCCTTACAACGAAAGAGAGAAACTTCAGGAACACAAAAAACGGAAACAAACTTTGACTCAATACTCAACAACTAAATCAAATCTTCCTAAAACTTCGCTTTGACTTATTCTACTTCAGACTGTCAAATATCCAACAAATTCCTCCCCTTAAACTGAAACTCGCCTGCTTCAGTTTAATTCTCCAATCTTCGAACTCCAAGACATTGTCTAAGCTTCTCGAACTGGTCAAGCTTAATTGGCTTAGTCAAAATGTCTGCAACTTGATCATTGGTGCCACAAAAACTCAGCTTCATAACTCCGTCGTTTACCAAGTTACGCAAGTAATGGTACCTCACATCAATGTGTTTTGTTCTTCGATGCATAACCGGATTCTTTGACAACTTTATTGCAGAACTGTTGTCACACATAATCTCAATACATTCTCCACTCATGATCTCCAACTCCTGCAACATATTCTTCAACCAAACACAATGACATGCTGCAGAACTTGCTGCAACATACTCGGCCTCTGTAGACGAAAGAGTAACGATATCCTGCTTCCTCGAACTCCAACACACTGCTGCTCCATTCATTAAGAACGCATACCCAGAAGTACTCTTTCTATCATCCGAATCACGAGCATAATCACTATCCGTGTAACCCACCAACTTCATGATTAGCGATCTCCCATAAAAGACTCCAAAATCTAACGTTCCCTTTAAGTACCTGAGTACTCTCTTTGCAATCAGCATATGCTCTTCCTTGGGATCTGCCATGTAACGAGCTAATAGACACACCACAAACATCAAGTCAGGCCTTGTTACCGTAAGATACATTAGGCATCCAACAAGTTGTTTGTAGAGAGTTGCATCGACTCCTCTGTTTCCTTCCTTCGTAATGATTGCACCAGGAACAATTGGATTTTTAACCGAGTTGCAGCTCCACATGTTGAATCTTTCCAGAACTTCTTTTGCATATTTCTTCTGACAAATGTGTATTCCCTTGCTACTTTGATGAACCTCCACGCCAAGAAAGAACTTCATCTTTCCCATATCAGTCATCTCGAACTCTTTTTGCATTGAAAACTTGAATTCTGCGCATAGGAGTTCGTCATTACCAGTGAATATCAAATCATCGACATAGAGACTTACCACCAATATCTTGTCATTCGTCTTCTTAAAGAACAAAGTGTGATCATAACCACTCTTCTGAAATCCCTCTTTCAAGAAATAAGTCTCAATTCGGCTAAACCAAGCTCGTGGTGCCTGCTTGAGTCCATAGAGAGCTTTTCGCAACCGATAGACTTTATCTTCCTCCCCTGCTCTGATAAATCCTTCCGGTTGATCAACGTAAACCTCCTCCTTCAGCTCTCCATATAAAAACGCACTTTTCACATCAAGTTGATGAACACACCAACCTCGTTGAGCTGCGACTGCTAGAAGACTCCGAATTGTATCCCAACGAGCGACTGGTGCGAATACCTCTGTGTAATCTACTCCAGCAGTTTGAGCGTATCCTTTTGCAACCAATCGAGCCTTGCACTTCTCCACTTTCCCTTCCTCATTTAACTTCGTTTTATAGACCCACTTAACACCAATCTTCTTTGCTTGAGGCGGTAAAGAGACTAGCTCCCAAGTGAGATTTTTCTCGATTGACTGAATTTCAGACTTCATAGCTTCTTTCCACTTTTCTTCCTTCTCCGCCTCATAGTACGTCACCGGATCATCACAGGAGATATAAAGCGCGAAATTCATCAATTCTTCTTCTTCACTCACTTCATCACCACTTACGTAATCTTGCATCCACCCAGGTCGTTGTCTCAGCCTTTTTGAAACTTCATCTCTATCACTTTCAATTTCCTGGGTTTCTTCTCTCTGACCTGTTTCACCATTCACCTCTGGTTCTGCTACAACATCGGTTTCTACTTCCGCAGTCTCCTCATTTTCTTCATCAGTCTCGTCTCCGTCGGTGAAACCATCATCTCCCCAAACAAGCTCACTCTCCTCAGGTGTGTTTAGATTCCAGTCCCACTTAGCTTCTTCTTCAAATATAACATCCCTGCTCACGATTACTTTTCTTGTGACTGGATCATACAGGCGATAAGCCTTAGACTCCTCACTCACTCCGAGAAGTATGCATCTGTGGCTACGATCATCAAGCTTTATCCTCTTTTGTGCTGGAATATGCACATGAGCCACCGATCCAAAGATCCTGAAGTAGTCCACCTTTGGTTTGATCCCCGTCCATCTTTCTTCAGGAACTTTGTCTTTTATGGCTTTGGTGAAACTCCGGTTTAGAACATGGGCAGTCCATCTGGCTGCATCAGGCCACAAAGACCTTGGCATCTCCTTCTCCGACAGGAGACAACGGACCATATTCATGATCGTACGGTTTCTTCTCTCTGCTACGCCGTTCTGTTGAGGAGTGTAAGCCGCAGTCAGTTGTCTCTTTATGCCTTGATCTTTGCAGAATTTGTTGAAATTCTCAGAAGTGAATTCTCCTCCCCTGTCTGTGCGTAATCCTCTGATTACAGTCTTCGCTTCTTTCTCAACAAGGCTTTTGAAGGATTTGAAGGTGTCAAATGCTTCTGCCTTTTCTACAAGAAAATAAATCCATGTTTTCCGAGAAAAATCATCAACAAGCACCAATAGATAACGTTTACCACTGTTAGAGGTTGGAGTGATGGGTCCACATAAATCTGCATGAATCAACTCCAATTTCTCTGATGCTCTCCATTTACTCATCTTTGGAAATTTGCTTCTTTGCTGCTTTCCCACATTGCACACAGTGCACACCTTTGAAATATCAGCAAGATTTGGTAATCCTTTCACCATCTCCTTCTTCTGCATGGCTTGAATGGTCTTGTTGTTTAAGTGTCCAAACCTTCGATACCAAAGATTTCCCAAGTCTTCATCCTCTGTCTTAAAACAGCTTCCCAACACTGGCTTTTTCTTGGCATAAATCAGAAACATTCGATTCAACGTCATTCTCGTCTCCAAAATCAGGCCTCTTTGACGGTGAAAGACTCTGCAGGTTCCGTTATCTATCACAAACTTCAATTGTTTTTCTTGTAACTGTCCAATGCTCAGCAAGTTGTTGGAGAGATTTGGGATGTAATAAACATCAGTTATTACTTGAGTGATGCCTTCAGCTTCGAATCTGATTTTCCCTTTTCCCTCAACAGCCAATCTCGTGTTGTTTCCCAAACGAACTGAATGTTTGAAATCCTCATCGAGCTCTGTGAACCACGATTTTTCTCCGGTCATGTGGTTGGAACATCCAGAATCCAGAAACCACACTCCTTTTCCCTCCGCCTTACTCATATCAGCGTGAGCCATCAACAACAATTCCTCTTCTTCGTCAAACTCAACGTAGTTTGCTTTTTCTGTGCACTCAAAGGAATAGTGCCCTTTCTTCTCACATGTGAAGCAGGTTATGGTGGATCGATCCACCGAGGATCTGCCTCTTCCACGTCCTCTGAAACCGCTTCTTCCTCTTCCTCTCCAATTTCCTCTTCCACGAGCATTCTTTGGCTCGTTCTCCACTTGCAGGACTTGCTCTTCGATTTTCTTCTCGGTCACTTTGCTCTCATGTATCTGCAGTGACGCCTGCAACTCATCCACGGTGAGTTTGTCAATGTCTTTGGACTCTTCAATTGTGCAGACCACGAAATTGAAGTTTTCGGTGAGGCTTCGAAGAATCTTCTCTACGATCTTGACATCATCGATAACTTCTCCACAATTTTTCATGTCATTGGTTGTCTCCATGACTCTCCCAAAATAGCTGGCCACCGTTTCTCCAGCTTTCATCTCCAACGTTTCAAAGACTTTTCTGAGTCTTTGAAGTTGTGCTCGCTTCACTCGAGCTCCTCCTTGGTTTTTCACTTTCATCGAATCCCACAGTTGCTTTGCCGTCTCCTTCTGAGTGATGGTCTTCAGAATGGTTTTGTCAATTGACTGGAACAAGTAGTTTTTGGCTTTGAGATCCTTGAGCTTCGCTTCTTCAAGAGATTTTTGTTGCGCCTGGTCAGGAGCAGCAAGCGATCTCAATTCTTCATATCCCGGATCAATGACGCTCCAATACTCCTTCGAACGGAGCAGATTCTCCATGAGCAAACTCCAGTGGTCATAATCTCCATCAAACAAAGGAACGGATGGTGTGGTGAAATTCTTTTCTGACATTCTCACAAAATTTTCTTAAACACTCACGATATTTTGCTCTGATACCAGATAAAGGAACTTGAAATCAAAAGCTCTCAAAGAAATAGTCTGAATGATTTCTTGTTATTGAATCAAAAGAGAACAATGGCTTATATAGAGAAGCCTTACAACGAAAGAGAGAAACTTCAGGAACACAAAAAACGGAAACAAACTTTGACTCAATACTCAACAACTAAATCAAATCTTCCTAAAACTTCGCTTTGACTTATTCTACTTCAGACTGTCAAATATCCAACACATGGTTTATTATTTTATTATGATTGATCAAACGTTTCTTAATTCTTTGAAGCCAAGGATTAATACAGAGGACGATCAAATAAGTATCATTGCCAATTTCGCCTTTGTTTTGGATTTTCTACAATAATCCCTCCAATTAAAAGATAAGTATTCTTTTAAGTCTTTATAATATGGGATTGAAATTTGTTAGTCAATCTTTAAAAATTGGTGAGCCAATGATTCGTGATTTATTTATCTGTTAAATCACAAATTTAAATTTGATTAAAATCTTTTATCCTGATGACAAGAAAAGGTGAAAAACGAAGAGAAATACTTTAAAATTCCTTTAAACCACCTTTTTGTTCCAAAATTAGCATCATTAATTTTATTTTTTAAAAATACCATTAAAAACTTTTTAATCAAAAAATACCATAACTGCAAATGATTTTTAAGAGTTTATAATTTAAAATTTTAGCTTTGGGTTTAATATTTTGGGTCTAGGGTTTATTTTTTTAGGGTTTCAAAATTTACTTTTGAAGGTTTAAAGTTTATTTTTGATTTTGTGGTATTTACAAAAGTATCTTTTAGTTATATATATATTTTTTAAAAATTTATAATTCTATTTTTGAAAGAAAAGCTTATCTTAGTGGTATTTTTGAGAATTGCCAAAAACTAAAGAAAAACTAGATAGTGACCCGCCGTCCACCGTGGGGTAATTTTTGCTTCATGTATGGTCAGATTAGTATTCTTAGTTTATTGAAACTCAAGTAAATGAGTTGATAGTACATTATATGATTCAAGTAGCGTTTTATGTACATATATATTGTATTTGTTTTAGGGAATAATAATAGGTTTTTTTATTTTATGAACAGTAAATTATTTTAAACCTTTAATACATTTCATAAGATTAGGAAAATATTTAAAAATTAACACCCAATTTAATTGTTTTTTTAGTGGGCTCGGCGTAGAGAAAACAAAGTCGAAGCCCAAATATAGAAACAAAAGGACCATATGTAGGTTATTTGCAATTGACTCTAAAGTGTAAACATCTTCTTCTTCTCAAGGGAGAAAAAAAGATTTGAATGAGCTTCTGTAATCCATGTATTCGATTGTATGTCTATCAAACGGTTTTGTGACTTCAATGTTCAGGTAATTTGATTAATTGATTTTCAATATTAGAAAACAACACTTTCTATGATGAGCTGATAAACTTTTTTCAATAGTTGTGAGGAAAATGGGGGAAATCATAATCGAAGATTTCCTATAATGTTTCATTCAGAAAGCCGACAATTTCAAATTTGATATTTCAATAATTTTAAAAATTACTTTTGACGATTAGCTTCTATCGCTATGTTTCTAAGGGAATCTGGTAAAAAATTCTACATGGAGTTTCATGGGTCATCATCAACGATTGTATTTCGATCATGAAAACCAAGATTTCAAGAATTGGAGGTTCGTGTAATTTGGCATGTCTAAGAGTCGGGACATTGATACTACAGGTAAGAATATACTAAACTATATATCTTGAATAAAGTTATTATAATAATTGATTGGAATGCATTTTTCTATTCAAAACGATTTCTGAAATCAATTACCATGTAGAGATGAAATATAAATTCATGTTAACTAAATCACGCAAATTATTATAGATTATTTGTCTTCATTGCGAAACATTACTAAAAGACATAACCAAATTCAAACCGAAACAAAATCGAACACAACATATGTCTTCATAAGAATGCTTATTGAAAACCAAAGAAAACCCATAAAAGAGAACTTTTTGATAACTGAAAGTTAACTAATCATCTACATCATTATCTGAATCCTGATTGGTGAAGTCAAGTCCGTACGTTGGTAAATATATTGATTAGTAAAAGTAGCCTAAAAATAGGCATATAAGTAAAATACTATAGTGATTTAACAGATACAACAAAATGACTACCTCATCCTGAAATCTTGAGCTTATGAAAATGTCGGAATAAAATAAATCCAAGAAACATGATGACCACTAAAAATGTCCATTCTTTGACCTAAGAAATAAGATACAATAAAATAAGCCTTTAAGAAACTAATATATATATATATAAAACTTATCATTTAAAGTAAAAGACGCAATAGATGTAGGTCACCTCCTAATTGATACTTAACACGCCAAAATCTTAAAACGGCAACAATAGTTTTACTCCAAAAAAACCCAGTAATTGGAGCCCATAAATTGGAGTCGAAGTAGTCAGCATGCTCATTATAAGCTACACATTCGATTTCAGAACCACTTAAAATCAAAATAAAATAGTTAAATTTAGATTGTGTAAATCTCATAGTTCTTTAAAAATAAAATTGAAATAACCTTAAATCTCGGAGAGCAAAACGTATGAGTCTAATCTTCTCATAAGGAATACTTGCATTTAGATCAACAACACTAATCTTAGATTGAACATTAACAACTTGACCTAAGAGATCTGTGGTGATATAATTAATATGAAACTAAGATATTCCTAAATATGAAACTAAATTACTAAATATGGAGTATCTTAGTTTCATATTAATTATTTCTCCACAGATTTCTTGGGTCAAGTTGTCAATGTTCAATCTATGATTACTGTTGTTGATTCGAATGCAAGTATTCCTTATGTAAAGATTAGACTCAAACGTTTTGCTCTGCGAGATTTAAGGTTATTTCAATTTCATTTTTAAAGAACTATGAGTTTTACACAATCTAAATTTAACAATTTTATTTTGATTTTAAGTGGTTCTGGAATCGAATGTGTAGCTTACAATGAGCATGCTGACTACTTCGATTCCAATTTATGGGCTTCCAATTTCTGGTTTTTTGGGATTAAACCTATTGTTGTCGTTTTAAGATTTTGGCGTGTTAAGTATCAATGAGAAGTTGACCTACATTTGTTGCATATTTTACTTTAAAATGATAAGTTATATATATACTGGTTTCTTAAAGACTGTATTTTATTGTATTTTATTTCTTAGGTCAAACAATGCAAGTTTTTAGTGGTCATCCTGTTTCTCGAATTTATTTTGATACGAGATTTCTAGAGGCTCAAGATTTTAGGATCAGGTAGTCATTTTATTGTATCTGTTAAATAACTATAATATTTTACTCATGTGCCTACTTTTAGCCTACTTTTTCTAATCAATATTTTACCAAGAGGCTTGTCTTCACCAATCAGGTTTAGATAATGATGCAGATGATTAGTGAACATTCAGTTCTCAAAAAGTTCTCTTTTATGGTTTTCCTTTGGTTTTTAATAAGCCTTCTTATGGCAGCATATGTTGTGTTCGGTTTTGTTTCGGTTTGACTTCGGTTGTGTATTTTAATAATGTTTTTCAATGAAGACAATAATCTATAATAATTTTGCGTGATTTAGTTAACATGAATTTCATCTATACAAAAATTGGTAATTGATTTCAGAAATCGTTTTGAATAGAAAAATGCAATTGTAACACCCATTCCGCCACACAAGCGAAGACAGCGTGTGAATAACCATTCGATAAAAACTTTGAAGCATAACCTGTCGGCCCATCACAGTCCATTTATCATACTCATTCATACATCCTCATACATATACATACATACATCCTCATACATATATCATAATATTATCAAACATCATCATCATACTTAACAAGCATTAACTCAACAATCAACAAATCATACATCACATGGTAACTTCCTATGCAATCAGATTGAAGCATATATGTCAAGCATCAAGAAGCATAATAAAAGAAACTAATCCACGTTTCGCAAATACCACCCTCAGCTTAGCCTTTTGATAACCATGAACAACTTGCTCTATTTCCTCATAATCTAGAATTCTAACTTGGTTTTCATCAACCAAGATCTTTTTATTCATGAGTTTTGAATTCTCATGCAAAGTTTCAGCTCAAACCGAGCTCATTTTGTTGGAATTATGTCCAGTAATCTCTGTACTGTCTCTAGAAAGTAAGANTTTTGTTATACTTTGTCATATTATTTGATGCAATTTTTGGTGATGAATCAAGTACATCACGTTGTGGAGAGTACCTTTAGAGGCNATCTATAAGTCTTGGACTTATTGCCTTTATTATATGATCCCTTATGGGTTACACGCCTAAGCCACCAGGAAACTAAATGGGATTGGTACAGTGAGTTACAGTAAAAGTGCTAGGCATTTACTGTACATAGAGAGATTAAAGGGCCTGATTAAATCCAAGGGATTTAATCAGATTGGGTCATGGACCCAAAAGCCCAGAAGGACTAGGGCTTGAATAATCGGCCCTATATATAAGAAGGAGTGGGCGATTTTTCCAGATAAGCTTTTGCAGAAACCCTAGCTGTCCTCCTCTCTCTCTCTGCGCCTCCTCCCACTCGGCCTAGCAGCCCTTGTCTTGTTGGTGTGCGTGTGTGAACCTCTGGAGGAGCTGTCTCTTGGCGGTTCTGCTGATCTCTGACAATTACCACTTCTTCCGCTGCATTCTCAAGGTAATTCTGGAGATCTCTTAGATTCTTTCAGGAAGAACCTAGATCCTGATTGTGAATTAGGTTTAATGGACAAAGAATTAAACCAAGAGATAAGGTCACAATCCTTCACAAACTCCATAACGATGTAACATCCTTTGAGTTTGATCCATAAGTGGGAAGTTGCGGTTTGGATGATGCGAGGATGATTGGGAAGGGAACCATGATCCTGAGTTTCTTCATGTGACTGAGTGAAGATAACTTCTTTGCGGAAAGTCAGAAGTTGGAATAACTCTCTCTCGAAAGAGACGCAACCGAAGCCCCCTTAACCGAACAAAGACGGTCGTTAGTGAAGACTCGTCTAGAATAACTAGAATACGAGATTCTTTAATCATCTTCTTCGTTATATACTCTCTTTAGATTTTGCTTTGATCTCTAATTCGGTTGGTTGAAAACTAATAAAATAGAGTATGACACTAATTTCTATTTATAACTCGAATGCTGTTTATTTTCTATCATCTTTAGTTTCTTTTATTCGTTTAGTTTTTTTTGTTTAATCTACACCGTTCATTAGATTTTGTTTGTTAGCAACCGTTAGATTGAATTGTTATCAATATCTTATCCAAATAGATACAAATAAGTGACTCAATCAAATAGGAAACCCAATAAATTGCTAACTGAAAAACGTAAACTACAACATGGTAGAAAAAGACGTCTCATTTTTAAAGATTTTAAAGTGACTTCACGATCAATCAAGATGAAAGTAAGTAAAAATTAAAGTTTTATCGATAGGACAACACTAAATCAATGATGGTGCTTTTGAAGATATTATTTTATTTGCTAAATTTTTATAAATCTTTTTAAGTAATGCCATAACTTTCAACATAAACATATGTTCATTCAAATTATATAAACGATTAATGTTTAGAACAAATTAGATGTGAACGGCGTGAGCGACAGAGGCATCTTCGAATCGAAGGATCTATTATTGGCCTGAAAAGTTTTGTCTCTGACTCCTAATTACCGTTTATGAATTTTATGTTTGTTACATTTAATGATAATTTTGTTGCATGTAAGTATCACTACAAGAAAATGTAGTAAAGATAGTGTATGAAGATAGCATTTTTTTCATTTCCGCTATAGTTGACATAATGGCTTATTTTCGATAGCGTTCGGTGAATTTGTAAACGCTATATTAAGTTTTTAAAAGTTACACTTTTTTAGAAGCATAGTTTAGATAGTATTATGAGTTTTAAAACGATGTGTTTTAGTTTAGGCGGAAAAAAATATTTTGAATCCCGGCTAAGTGTTAGCCAAAAAATTTTCGTTTCCCTCTACTCTGTCGTTTTGGGTTTTTGTCGAAACCTAAAAACAACTAAGGCTCTCGAAACCTAAAAACTCAGTCTCACTTTTCTCTCTTCTCTCTCAGAGCTCAAGAACTCATCTCAAATTCTTAGCTCATTGTCGAAACCTCACAGAAAATCGTTATCTCTCTCCGAGATTCTCGTCTCTCTCTCAGGAGAATCGATTTATTCGAAAGCGAAGGTACAAATTTCGCTTGATGTTTTACCTGGTGAAAAAATTTCTCTTGATGTTGGGTAATCGATTTTGGGTTTCGATAGGTTTAAATCGGTTTTATTTTTGACAAATTTGTCAATTTTTTAGGGTTTCTGTTTCAATTAGGTTTCGTTTCAGTTTGAATTAGTGCCTGTCAAATTTTAAGGTTTCGATTTGATAAG
>OVBW01003056.1:536-10777 GCA_900406355.1 Erysimum pusillum
TGCCTGTGATGGTAGAGAAACTGCTTTACCCCATCCAATCTTCAGTTCATAACTCATACACGATGATCCCTGTAAAATTGTAACTTTTCCTTCATAACTCTCTTTACAATTGTCACATGCAATTAGTACAAAAAACAGTCAACCATAGACTAGCCAATATTGCCATAAACTAAAGAAAAAGGTACCAACACAGAGCAAGCAGAAATAGTGAAGAAAGAAGAGAGGGAAGAAACTGCAGCATCAAAGAAGAAAGAAAAGCCAAGATTCCAAAGTAAGGCAGTACTAAAGACTAAAACTGAACGCCAATGCATGCCTTGTACTGAATGCTGGTTACGTGTTACAAGGTATGGAAGCTAAAGATGTTTCTTGTACATTATCTATTTTTAAGCTTTTATATCATACATTATACATTTTGCCTCTACCTAGCAATTGATTTCTAGTCCAGGCTACAATAGATAGTCCTAAAGAGAAGAGAGGGACAGAGGGTAGCTAACCTTGCATTTCATCTTTGGCAGCTTGTCCATCAGCTCTATTCATGAAGGAAACAAAGCCACAGTTTCTTTGTCAGCCTCTTCTCCTCAACAAGAGTGATTNTCGGTTCTTGGCCACATAAATCTTGACACTAGCTATGGGCCCAAATCTTCCAAAAGTGCGCAGAAGGAAATTTTCATCAACCTATGTGAGCATAATGATCATACCTTATGAACATTGGCGAGGGAAAACAACAAGTGAATCCAAGTAAGAAAAGAAAAAACACCTTTGTGGACAGATTCCCAACATACAGATTCGTAGTTTGTGGGTCACCATCATCAAAAGATCCTGGCCTTCCACTGGGATCAAAATCATCAGGTAGGTCATTAAATGGCTGAAGACAGAATAAGTTTAGTACAGAAAGCAGGGCATATCTCTCTACAAAACAGTGCAGGGTTAATCTGCGAGCAGAGCATCAATCGACTATGATGAAGTAGCCGAGTTATCGCCCTGACGGTCTCGATCCTGGTTTCGTCTTTCTCTCATTTCTTGAACTCTTGCATGAAATGATCTATATTTCGAGTCTTTCCCTTTTCTCTTTCCTTAGGCCTCTCTTCCTCCCTATGAAATAAATGAACTTATAACCAAACCATTGCTGTTCTGTTCAAACGGAAAACAAATAAATAAAAGGAATACAGTGACAAAATCCATGCTACTAACCTTCTTCTCCAGTTCTTTACCCTTAGATGCCAGTGGTGGTGGAAGGAAAGAGGGAACATAACTGCATAGATTACGTGAAAGATAATCTTCTATATCACAAAAGTAAAAGCATGGATGTCAACTCATCAAGCAATACCCAAGAACATCATTCCTAATACCCAACAAATTTTACCAATAAAAACATTAAGACCGCCATAAATATATGATTTAATAAACATTACAAACACATGAATAACCACCATATCAAGCATCGTAACAACAACACAGATCAAAAGTGTGTACTCATCAGCGAAACCACGAGGAGCACTTTGCGAGATTGATCAATCAAAAGCAATCAGTTTTACCTACTCCCCTTCTTTGAAATCGAACCCCCCATCTTTGGACTTTTCACCTGCCATCCGCGAACGCATAGAAAAAAGAGGTCCATGCTCTTATTAATATGTTCCCAATATAATCAAAAGTGTTTCTCTAACCATTTTGACACCATCAACAAAGTACACACAAAGAGAGACAACTTAACAAACAGTTAAAAAACCCGTAGAGCATTTCAAAGACTAACCTTCAGAATTCCCCTTGAAACGATTCCACGAATTCTTGATACAGACGAGCTGTTTCATCTTCAGCTTTCTGCGATTAAGATCGAAAACCCTCAATTAATCAATCTCCGCGGCACCAATTCAATCCAAAACAATTGATGCAGAAAAACTGTGATTTCTAAATTAGACTTAATCATTTGAAGAGAACAACATTTCAACATGATTAGTTTTTGCCAAGTACAATTGTGGGATTTAACTTGAGGCTATAGCGAGTACTTTACGTTTATTATGGTCCTAAATCCAATACTATTATATACTAAACGTGGGTTTAATATATTATTTGTATGTATAATTTAATTTAATTTTTCTTGTAAATGAGAGGAAGAAAGAATCAAGTCGTTAAACCATGCTTTTCACTTACCCAATCACCTAATATATTTTTTTATATATTACTTTCTTTGACATGTTAATCCACTTCCAAATATATTATAAAGTTGCACTCTCACAAGAGGTTTTGGCAGAAGCTTGAAAGAAGAAAGGAGAAGAAAGAAACAAGACTAGAAGATGAAGAATGTTATGATTGTTATTGACGAGAGCAACTCAATCAAGTTATGATTTACTCATTTGGGCTCTTGAAAATCACAAAGAAACCATTGAGAGCTCTAAAGTTTTTATCTTTGCAAAACAACCACAAAATTCATTTACTCCTCCTACTCTGTTCTGTCTTCATCAGTCGGCTTTGCTCAAGTTTTCTATCCATTTTCACCTAGTAAGTCGATTTATCAGCTAATTTCTTGGAAATTATTCAAAATATATATATCTATACTAATTAAAGCTAACTTTTTTTATATGTCTTCTCTTTTGTGGTTTGCAGATTCAGAACTCATAAGATTGGCTCATGAAAAGAATATGAAATTTTTCTACTCTATATTATTTCTACTTTTACCGTCAGTTATTTTTAAGAACGTTTACATTTTTGTTTCCAGTTGGATGATATCCGGATTTTACTCAATTTTTAAAGGGATTTTTGATGGGAGATAAATGCAAATTGGTACAGTATTATGATTCTTCTTATGTTGCAAGGCGGGCCAGAGGAAAAAAAAGTTGTGGCATACCATAACGTCGTCCTTTAATAGCTGTTAAACATTTCTCTCAAAATTTGTAACGGAAAAGCTATGCAAAAATACTTGTTCGTCATTTACTCTTGGCAACGCTTGATAAAATTGATAAAAAAAAAAAAAACTATGTTTCTCAGTCCTCATTTACTCTCCGAAATGTTTGATAGAAGAATCTGAAAAAAAAAAAAACATAGTGAGAAACTTAGCAGAGGCCCTTTTGCTGGTCATGGATTGTTGAAAGTTCTTGAAAAGAAGATAAAGGCTTGAAAGACTGTACCTTGTCTGTAAGTTCCCGGAAGACTTATACTCCCTTGGCTTCATCGAGTTCCTGATAAAATCCACAAAGCATTGTCGTCAGACCTTGTCGAAAGAGATTAATAACAGCAAAACAGATTGAATCTTTGATCAAACCATGGTGATGTAGGTGAGCTTACCTGTAATGGGTTGGAAGAACTATCAATCGTGCCGATAAGTTTTTGAAGGGCTTCACCCTTTGAAGCTTCTCTGATTTCACTATCAGAATCTGCAAAAAGATTCCAGATTTAGAAACAGCCTATGACACTATACATCTGTTAAGCGTTTGTTACTGATTAGAAAAGGTATCAAAATTGCCAATTAATCTATATGCGAGTAAGTTTGAAGAACATATATACCTATATCCTCGAGCTGTGTCTTCTCCAGAACATAGTTTGCTTCCCCTGCCACTTGACCTTCCTTTGCTGGAGACGCAGCTACAAAACCCAAGTTTGAGTTCTCACTACTTTAGAGGTTTAAAACCTCAGCCCTAAAAACCAAAATGAGTCTAATTTGGAAGTACCGTACCACTAGCTTTGAGCCGTGTATCGTTTGCTTCATTATCATGTACCCGTCTTTTCGCCACGTCTTTCTCTGCTGCACATTCACAATGAACAACTTACTAAAGAGGGAAAAGCAGAAGATATTTGTATGGTGCTACTAATCGAATAAACCCATCACAAGTATGCAAAACCAAACAAAGGAAGAATAATCAAGATGGCATAATTAGAAACCTGTTAATATAAACCTAAAGTGAATCAAGATTCTTACTAATCCTCGGCGATCTGATCCTCTTCTTTTTTTGCGACTCAACATCTGTGCCATCATGCTTCACCTGCTCCTTGCTCTTTCTCGAAGACTCCATTATGTCCCTAGCTGAATTGGAAGCCTCTAATGTACCCCTGCTCTCCTTTTCGGCTTTAGATTCCTCTGGATAAAGTTCCTGAAAAGCATGTATCAATAACAAATTTGTAATTTGTTTTGTGAAAGCTTTAAAGAGGGTTTAGCCCTGTGAACCATACATTAAGTTTCTCGATTAGAAAATCGAGCTCTTCTAACCAAAGAGAACGACTTGTGTGTTTCTCTAAGGACACTACTACTTTCTGCATTGCATCTCTCTCTCTCTCTAGCTCCTCCAATTTTGCTGCATCCGTCATCATTTCCATGAGCCCCTCAAATAGATATTGGTAGTTTCCTGGTGCATCATGCGGAAATGGTACAAACTTTTTTTCTTCCAGAGTCCTAATTATATTAGCATTCATTTGGATTTCTCCACTGAGAAGTCCACGGATGAAAGCCACCTTATCTTCCATTTTGCGGACCTCAGGCTTAAGTTTAATCAGCATTAGTTTCTGTATACATCAAGACAGTTAAATAGTTGACCTCAGACCAATTAACTAAAAACTCCAAAAATGAATCATTGTTTCAGTTTTCTAACCCTTCTTTTCTCATAAGCTTCAATCCTAGTGACAGCGAAATCTTCAAGTACTGCACGATGGGATGTAAAATTGATAACCTTATAAAGAAGAAAACATAAAGATTACATGTGCTTTTCTTACTTTGTTCCGGAGTGTTATATCTCTTTATGAGAAATCCAGATCCGACTCTCTGGAGTAAATTCATGTTCCCTGTTGATATAGCTGTGCTGAGCTTGAAAGTGTTCTGAATTCCCTTGTGCGACACTTCCTTCATCTTCTCTTTGGTAAGAGTAATTGTGATGTTGATTGATTCATCATCACTATCATTTTTGAAACCCTGCAAAAAGAGAAAATTAAAATCAGAAAAGCACACAAGAATATTGTTAGGTTTTTATAATTAAACGAGCTTATATGTCGGTTTAGGTGTAATTAGGGTTTAGATATTACAATGTGATTAAATGATGGTTTCAACCTAGGGTGAATTTAAACATACCTGGATTAAGCCTTTTTCTTTCAGATCTTGCAAGAAACGCAGATACTTCCTTGTCCACTTGCCTATCGGTAGCTCCGTTATCACAATAGTCGTTTCATTGATCATTTCAAAGACACCACTTAGTTTGTAGGTGCAAGGACCTTCCTCAGATGCACCTTCCTTGGGTTTGACTTTTCGTATGGTTCCTTTAAAATTTCTGTACCAAGGATGCATTGTTCTCATTTCTGCACCAATCAGGAAACGCCTAATATTCTCAGCAATCTCTATAGGGTTATATTTAGGTACGAATGTACTCCAAGCACTTCCAATCCCTTTGGCACCATTGACAAGTATTGTTGGAATGACCGGCAAATAGCTGAAAAAACATTAACCAGTCTTAAAAATCTGAAAGACAAATGTATTGCATTGAGTAGGGCAGATAATTACTTTGATGGTTCAATATATTTCCCATCATCAACCAAGCATTCAAGGTGGAAATCTTCATCCTTAGGGAACAAAACTCTTGCCATGGCCGATAGATTAGTGGAAATATATTTTGGGTTGGAAGCGTCTGTACCACCCTGTGAGCACAATCACAACCATGATGAGTACAACATAGACAAAATGAGAACAAATTGATTACTCTATCTATACTTACAGAATATCGAGAACCAAACTGGCCGTCTGGCTCAAGTATATTGATATTGCTGGGGCTCCCAACAAAATCCTGCGCCATCCCGATAATCGTTTTCTCCAAACTCTGCTGACCATGATTATACCCGCAACTCTTTGACACTTCTGAAGCCAGCTGCTCAACAGAAATTTCCCGGGCCTTTATTGGTTCATTGATTTGTAAATGCATATAGAATTTGAAAATCCGTATTGATTTTGAAATTAAAGACACATGGATTTTGAAATAACAGGTTTTACCCACGGATTTGAATCCTTCTATTTTTCACTTTCAAATCCATGCAAATCCATTTATTTTAAACCGTGGATTTTAAAATCCAAAAACAAATCACTAAACGAATAACATAGCATTTGAACTAATATTTATAAATCATAGAACCAATAACACATGATTTTCATAAAGATTTTAAAATCAGTTATTGAATAACACATGATTTTTGTATGGATTTCCAAATCCATTAAAATCCATGAACGAATAAACCCCCCTAAGAATCCATTCATAGTAAAATCCATTGTTATTAGTTTGAAAATTTTCAAATTCCCATTCAAAATATTTTGTTATTGGAAAAGTTTCCTTATAATTGATTATAGAATTCTAACAAAATCTAATGTTATTGGGAGATGAATTCTCTTTATTTTTACTCATAAAATAGAATTTTCAAAATAAAAATTATTAACAAAGATCCACTCCAGTTTCAAAAATCCAATTGTGTTTTCATTTCCAGTTTGTCATATTTTTTTATTTTCTTCAATTTCAATATTATAATTATTTGTATTGGTGTTTTCATGAAAAAATCTTATGTCTTTTCTCAATATAATAAATTATGTTATAACACACAAAATTCACAAAAATTATTAATTAAATGAAGACAAAAATAATATAATCACTCACAATTAATATATTATTCATCATATCACATTATCATATATATATATATATTTTATATAAAATAAACATTTTAAACACAAAAAAATAGAAGAATGTAGATTTTGGAAAGTTCTAAATTAACATTCATCATACATTTCCATTAACATTCATCATACATTTCCATGTAAGTCTATAAGAGTTTTATTATATCAATCCACAAAAAGTTAATGTAGAATTCATATATAATCCATGTAATAAAATCCACAAATTTTTAAAAATCTATAATCTTTTAGAATTCACAAACTCAACACAAATCAATCTCCCAAGTCCCTCCCTAATCAATATCACCGAATTATAACCAAAAAAAATTAAAATCATGGCCAATTCTCTATAATACCATAATTTTTGTTTTGAATACTTTCCATACGTGTTCAAAAAAAAAAAAAAAAAAAAAAAAAAAAAAAANTATAGTTGAAAAGTTTATATGTACTAAATATATAGATTGTGACGTTCTCAACAACTAAAGATATCCCAGCTTTTCTTTCCAAACTTAGGCTGCCGTGTTTATTATGTGAAAAGTGACTACTTGACATATTTTAAAATTGAAAACAATGTTTGTAATGAATAGATCGAAAAGGGAACAATGGAGCATACCAAAGTAACGACTGACTGTTGAGCTGCAATGGTGAGCATATCTGCGCATGAAACGGTTCTTGGGCATGCCCTCTCCACCGCGGCTTTCATTCTATCAATCACAGGAAATCCCGGCCCGAGCGGAATTTGCATTTCCAAATGCATCTTTCTCTGTTCGAAATGATGTAGTGTTGTCTAACAAGATCGACGCATCACAACCCTATCAAAAGTGAAAAATATTATATTATTTAGCAAATGCTTAGTCACTGTATTAGTTAAATCTTTACCAAAGGTAACAATGTAACATTTAACATTTTTTCCATCCATCCATCCATCCATCCATTTGTTTCTCTGAAGCAACTAATCAGTGAAGATTATATATCTTACATATAATGAAAACAAAGTGATGAGAGAAAAACTCCTCCTCTAACCTATTTTAACTCGATAGAAAATAAAACATATGTTTCAACCAAAATAGTTATGTATAATCACATTAAAATATATATTTAAGTTATTCAAAATTAAATGATAAACGGAATTGAAAAATATAAACAAAAAATCATGAAAAATAGTTATATCTATCCCTAAAAAAAATTGATTTGATGGATCAAAAATTTCTATCGTACGTGTTTGCCTGTGTGGTACGGCACCATGCTCTTCCTAAATACTGTAACAAGGATAGTTCATGTTCGTGAATCCGATTTCATAAATGTTTTGGCATCATCATTGTGTAAGAAATTAATAACTAATCAGTAACATCATTGTCGACGAATTATCAAAAGGAAAAATAACATCATTGTCGACGAGAGTTAAGTATATATTAACTATTCAGTAGGAAAAAAAACAAACACATGACATCTAACCACAAATCTAGTATTTAGAGCAAAAGGAGTATTTGCGTGTGCTGATAACAAAATATATTTTTATAATTTGTTATCACTTCTTTTTTTCTACTTTTTACACTGATTTATTAATATTTAAAAGATGAACCACAGACCACAGTAATTCGTAACACTATAGATATAAGGAATGTAAATATCTTACATTAACAAAGCAGTCGTGGAAGTGAAGACGAAGGATGCTCGCGGCGATACGAGGATCCGATCGTAGCTCATTGACAATGGTTTCTCGTACAATGTTTGTGACATTAGGAGTTAGGACATGAAGTGTCGTAGAAGTTAGGGGTAAGTTGAGCATCGGACAAATTAAAGACGCATGTAGCATAAGGCATCCCAATGTGATTAAGGTTGTCCAAGTGAACCAAGTAGAAGATGAAGAGTTTTTAAGAGAAAAAGGGAACTATTTAATTGTGTTTAACCGAGAAGATGAGTAAGGTCCATAATCTTAAAGGGTCCTTTTATATAGGCAAAACGGGTCAAACCTGGAGGCCTTATTTTTTTTCTCAACTGAAGGCGTTCTCTCAAACAACAATTCAACAAATGAAGGTTTATTAAGGGTACATGTAAATAGTGAGTGATTTCAACATTTTAAATTTCTTCGTTAATTTTTTCTATTTTTGTAATATTTCCATTTGATTTTAATATCGTACCAAAAGGTTTTTGTTTTCTTTTTGTTAATTATATGGTACGAAAAGGTTATTCCCGGGATGATGGAGAAAGGGAAAGGAACAATACTATTCACTGGTTGCTCGGCGTCTTTGAATGGCATTGCTGGTTTCTCCGAACTATATAATATTCTCAAGTTTCTTGGAATTGATTTTATTTGAATATTCGCAATAAATATTATTAACACTAGAATTATTCGAAAACTTGAAAAGGCTGTGGGAAATTTGCGTTGAGGGCACTGTCTCAATGCTTAGCAAAAGAATATCAAGCTTTTGGAATACATGTGGCTCATGTTATCATCGACGGTGTGGTTGGACCTCCAAGGTACACAATTATGTGATCATTTTTCATTTTTTTCATAAAAAACCAAAAGGAATTGAATTAGAACCACACATATCTGTCCGAAAAAGGCTCTTTTAACTTTTTATAGCTTCCACAAACGGCAAGATTCTGATCCAAACCGACAAGATTCTTACCTCAAATAAAGAATTTTGCTAGCTCCATTTCTTATTTTCTTTCTTGCAAATGGAAACCAAACCATTTTGTGATTCCTTAGCCTCTACTTTATTATCTTCTTGAAATTCACGGTCAAAGATGAAAAAAGGGAAAACAAATTATAGAGTCCCCTCACATTAAAACCAAAAAAAAATTATAGAGTCCCCACACCTACAAGCTACAACGGTCCGCACTACTACTGACACATTTAAGCATTTGAAGATCTTACGAAATGAAATAGTATCGCATAGATAAAATCTCTTGTAAATGTATTTTCAGAGAAACAAACATCCCTCCACGAGGAATGGTCGCGGAACAATCATTCAACGTAGGAAGCGAAGATGGAGAAGGAGAAGGAGAAAGCTCGGGAGTGATGGGAATGGATCCTGATGTACTGGCTCAAACATATTGGTACCTTCATGTTCAAGACCGGAGAGCTTGGACCCATGAACTCGATATCCGACCATCAAACACAAGATTCTAGCTAGTTCTTGATTCGATCTTTTGGGTTTCTGATTTTATTCTATATAATGGATCTTTTAGCCATTTAATATGTAAGTATTCATTTGTGTGTGGAATGTAATTACGTACTCTAAAGGTTTGGTTTGTGATTGGTGTGAATGATCTATCAGTCTCTTATCTCTAAGTAGTTTCATTTTGGTTTTTAGTTTGTGTGACTTTTGAGATGGTGTTTTAGTCCTGTCGGCTAAGGCTTGAACTTTTTTATTTTTTGTGGCATTAAGTTACAAAAGGTACAAGTGACTTCGTGTTCAAATTCGGGACACAAGAAGATCCGACAAGTCATGTGAACGGACATAAGATCCGATCACAAAATAAAAAGGGACCCCCTTAAAGGTAAATTATAGAAACAATCGTCCTTTAAGTGTTGTCACGTCAAGGAACTACTCTCTGTTTGGGGGTCCATTGTTTTCACCCAAGAGAGTGAAACTTTGATGATGGT